>JANHMN010000020.1:47255761-47273442 GCA_030674055.1 Rhabdomys pumilio | reverse complement strand
TGTGTGTGTGTGTGTGTGTGTGTGTGTGTGTGTGTGTGTGTGTGTGTAGGAAGAGGAGTCAGAAGTATCGGGGCCTATGGTTCCTCAGACCTCAGGCCTCCTCAAATCCTGTGGTTCAATTCAGGGGACAATTCTTATGTGGCTTCCAGATACCTGGGGGTTGGAGGAGCCCCCTAGCTAACTGCATCCAAATTCTAATTGATTTTCATGACACACAGACAGATACTGGGCCCAGAACCAGATTAGAATCACAAACTGCAGAGTAACTTTATCCTCTGAGCCTCTGTTTCCTTGTCTGTAACATGGGAACAAATCTTATTTTGGAAGGCTTTTGAGAAACACAAGTAAAGGTGAGATAGTTCAGATCCATCTTTCAGATGCTCAATGCCAGACCAAGACATAAAACTCACATACAAGTGAAGAATTAAAAAATCCTCCAAGAAGGCCGGTGGGGAGTACAGGATGAAAGAGGAGGCTCCCACAGAGAGGAGACTCAGCCTGAACCTGGGATGGAGGCGCTTGGGAGGTGGACATTCACACTCTGGTGTCTTGTAGCCAGTTGATGTTTCCACAGGACTGGGAAGGAAACCCATATTTCCCAAATTATGTGCAGGAATGAACAAAGGAGCTCCAGTAACCAGAGCACACAAATCTCCAATCAAGGATGCTAGAGGTCTGGCTGTTTGGGATCAAGTAGACCTGGTGATAGAAGCCAGGGGGATCAGGTGGGATGCCAGTAGCATCCTTTCGGACCTGTAGTGCCTTCTCTCCGGCTCCTTAGAAAGCCAACACATCTCAGTCCTTCACATTACAATCAAAGCAAGCCCTTGAGGTTTTTCTTACTTGCTGCTCAGAATCCTGTTTTGTAGCAATAGCAAGAGAAAGGCTGATGTAACACAGAATTTCTTCATACCTGCAACTGGAGAAAGAACTTGTACTAGTTAGGGAGTGCTGGCTACATGCCTGGCTCTCTGCACTCTTTTACCCAAGTGAGGTGCCTAACCTAGGATTGGTGATGTTAGCAATGAGATTTCCATGGCCAGAAGAGCCTCTGTTTCCCAACTTCAGGGCAGTGACCCAGCCCAACACTTCCCTCAGGGCTATCCTCGTCTACAGTAGTTGTCACTTATGAGGGAGCTGGCATTTGCACAGAATACCTTTAAGACTCACTGGCCCTAAGCCAGCACATAGTTCAGTGGAGCCCCCGTGCCTTCTACAAGGAGGAAAGATATAATTTAGCACAAATCCAAGGTCTCAGCCAATAGGCTCAAGGAAATCCAATGTTTATGGAGAATCAGATATGAGCTGCCATCTCAATCCAAGATTTATTTTTAATTTTATGGTATTTATAAATAAAATACCATACTCCAAAATTAACCAGACTCAAAGTCTATACTGATTGCAGGTGATGGATGTGAGTTATAAAAAGAACATGAAGTTCATTGGTTTTCTTTCTGAATCTCTCATGGAGTTTTTGGTTGGGTCGTAGAAAATGCATACTACATGATACTACGAGTCTAAAATTTAACGTGAAACTCTTTAGCCTCTCCCAAATGCCTATCCTATCTGTGAAGAAGTTCACTGAGTTCTCTCTGAGAATTTAACAGACTTATTTTAGTAACTCAAATTGACTAACATCTAATGACTTTTATTTAAGGAAAATACTTTGGTAGTCTACATGGATGAAGGAAGTTGAAATCTCAAAGGCTTGGTCCATAGAAGAGAAGGATGCTAAGAGACAGCTCTAGCACTCTGTCTAATACATTAAAACATTGTAGGTTGGAATGAGTAGATCCAGAATACAAGGGATGGAGCTGAGAAAGACAGTGATATAAGCATGGTCCTGCATATCTGTAATGCCAGAACTCAGAGGGGCAAAGGCAGGAAGATCAACATAAGTCCAAGACCAGCCTGGTCTACGTACGGAGTTCTACAGAAGCCTGAGCTATAGAGTGAAACTGTCTCCAGAGCTGAGATGGTTCAGCTGGTAAAGTTCTTCCCTCACAGGGATGAGAGTCAGTTCAGAGTCCTACTGGCCATGTAGACAAGCTGGCCATGGTGGCACACTTGTTATCCCAGCACTGACAAAAGGACATAAGTAGAGCCCTGGAGCTCACTAGCTAGCTAGTCTAGCCTAATGTGCTAGCTAAGAAGCTTGCAAAACAAGATAGAGCTAGAGAGATAGTTCCGCAATTAAAAGCACTTCATGTTCGTACTGAGGATTGGAGTTGAGCTCCCAGCACCCACAATGCAACTCGCAACCATCTGTAACTCCAGTTCCAAAAGATAGGCTGCCCTTTACCAGTCTTCATGGGCATCAAGCACACACATGGTATACAGACACAGACAGACAGACAGACAGACAGACAGACAGACAGACAGACAGACAGACATATACACACACAGGCAAACACATACATAAAATAAATTGAGTCTTTAAAAAAAAAGTTGGAGAGAGACTAAGGAAGATACACAAAATTGATCCTGGTCTCCACTTACATGTACACATACATGCAAGTGTATCTGTACATACACAGGAATACACAGAGAGACAGACAGACAGACAGACACAGAGAGAGAGACAGAGAGACAGAGACTAAGAGACAGAGAGACAGAAAGACAGAGACTAAGAGACAGAGACTAAGAGACAGAGAGAGAGAGACTAAGAGACATAGAGACAGACAGAAGTTAAAGTATAATTCTTTGTCTTTTATTCTAAGACTAACATGAATCCATTGCCCACTTAATGATTCGTGGCTTCTCACTGTGTTGTCTCCTACACAGGACATCTCTCTCCAGAAATGCCTCCCAGTTTTGTTTCCCCTTCAATTAGGCTCATGGAGTATCCTCCAAACATCCTGTGGTCCGGGCTTCACTGTATTTAGCCAGATGACCAAACTGTCCATCACTGCAAAGCCAGTGTCCAGACACATGGAGAGGGTGAATCTGTCCACTCCTTGGCCCACTTCAGCCTGTGGTTCTGACCCAGATACTGAGCTGCTTGTGGACCTCTCCCCTCTTGTAACTGTAAGCCATGATTCTTATCTGCACATAAGAAAGCCTACGTAGAATCAGAGACCTCACAATCCAAGCCTTTAAAGTGTCAAGTGGCCTGTTGGTTACCCAAGCCCTCATCAGTCACTCTTGATACTCTATGCGTCTCTAAGGCTGTGCCAGATGTCATCAAACAGCCACCTCAACCTTTAATGCTGTACCAGGCACAACACATGTAGCAGCCTGTCTTGTCTTCCTTCTGACAGCACCTTGAAAAGAGACCTATGCCCAAGGCCTCCTACACATGAGTGGTCCCCCTGTCTCTCTTATATCTAGTCTTAATGTTTTCATTCTGCTTGCTCTAAAATGAGGCTGACCATCTTAGGGCAGATCACTGGGAGGGGCTTTCCAGCCAGGATCCAAATGATCTTTCTTAACCAGCTATGATGAATGTTAGAGAAACCACAGCCAATGAGAGAAAAGAGCTAAGGCAGTGCCCAGGAAACCCAGCACCTGGTAGGGAAAACATGTTCAGCCATTCCATCTTCATACCCCTGCCTTTGTTTTTTTGGGAAATTTCCTCCATGTTTCTGCCTATCCATATGTAAAGATGTATGTACATGTGTATAGATGCATGTAGAGACCAGAGGCAGAGCCCGAATGTCATTCCTTAGGAACCTTTTGCTTGAGACAGGGTCTTTCATTGGCCTGGCTCTTTACCAAGTAAGCTAAGCAACCTGGCCAGAGAGCTGTAGGGATCCACCTGTCTCCACCTCCCATCTTGCCATCACTCGGGTTACAAGCATATGCCACCACACCTGGTATTTTACATGGGTTCTGGGAATCTGAATTCACACAGACAAGGCAGTAAATTTACTAAGCCATTCCTCCCAGCCTCTGTTTCTTGCTATTTTAGAAAATCATTTGAGTTTGGTTTTTTTTTTTTTCTTTTCCCTGCATTCAGTACTGTTTGATTCAGACAACCTACAAGGGAAGGCTTTCGGAAACCTGAGGTGGCCACGGATGTGCCATGCATGCCCTCTGGTTGAGTCAAGCCTGTGTCATCCTCTGAACCCTGTACAAAGCAGACAGTCGACAAATGACTGTTGAATGGATTCCCACATGAAACGGAGCTTCAGAGAGTCTTCTCTGGTTCCCTGGGAGCACACATTTACCTGTCTGATCTCTGCAGCCATGAGAGCAGTGGTCACGTGTGTCTGTGCTCGGCTCGGATGCTCTGCTCAGACTTGTTCCATAGTCATTGAGCACCTGTTTTCTTTGGCAGGGCTGCTTCCACGGAGCCGTTCCAGTGGACATTAGAGTTACTGGCTGCTACATCTCTAATGAATGATAGCTTCTGTGACAGGGAAAATGCTCCATGTCCTCGCGAGTCCCATCAGTAGACATAGCTATAAGACGGGAGCAGAGCAGCAGGCAGAGACAATCGCTAGTGAAGATTTAGCTCCTGGTTAGCAAGAACAGATTTCACAAGTAGTTTTGGAAATGAGGTCAAACCCATTTGTTTCCAGATGGTCCCAGACAGCCCTCCCCAAAAATGTAGCAAAGGGTAATGGGAAATTTTTCAGGCTTCATGTGGTCATTCATCACATCTAACCAGCACCTCGGCTTCTGAACGGCTGGATAAATCTGTCTTGGAAGCTAACCATGAATCTGTCTAGAAGATGTGAACTTTATTTTTATAAGTAGCAACCTTTCATTGAATCTTCATAATCCATAACCCCAATACAAAGTAACCATTTCTCCTACATTGTAATCCATTGGTCTCTTTTATCATTATTGGTCTCTTCTTTGCATTATTCACTCAACCATTTTTGTTGGCCATCTATTGTTTGTGGAGATATTTCTGGACATAGGGGTGGAGTAATGAGCAAATCATCCACCTCGTGATATATATGTATGGGAACAGACGAAGATCAATAAGCAAACAAAAGAGCTGTGTGTGTCTGTGTGTGGGGGCGTGCACGCGCACGCGCACGCGCACACACGGGTGCGTGTTTGTGCACGTGTGCGGGTAATTAGGGAGAGGTTTCAGATGAGGGAGATCAGAATCACCACGGTAACAGGAGGCTGTTCTCTGATGTAGAATCCTCAAGACAGACTTCACAAGGCAGATATTCAATAACTAACTTTTGATTAAATCGATGTACATATAAATGAGAAGAGATTTCAATGGGTCTTTTCTTGTTGCCTGAAAGTCCTTGAGGCAGAGCCCTGAAAGAAGAGTGAAAACCAAATCTGTATGGACCTGGAGAGAGATCATTCTAGGCAGATGTAACTCCAAGTGTAATAGTCTTGAATCAAGAGAAGTCTGGAATGTTCTATGATGACAAGGGAGCAGAGGGACCGGAGGGAAAAGCCTCAGACGCAAGGTCAGAGACATATAAATGCTATCTATTGAATGCTACAATATGGAACAATATTTTATCTGCCTTTATGCCCTCCATCCCTCTTACCTGCCACATGAGAGAATTTAATAACTATTTGCTATTGTTAGAAATGAATGTGTAATTTATTTGTACTTTTTGCCATTTGGGTGCCTTATTTCCATTGTTACAAAATAACGAATTTAATTTTTGTTTTTCATTTCTATTTGATTCCTGAGTACGAAGTTTAAATGCTCTTAGCCAGTGGGTGCACAGGTGGATTGATACACAGATAGATGGATGCATGGAACAGTGAACTCTGACATGGCAGTGTTAGGTATCAGCAGCCTGTGCATCCTGACCCATGGTCATGACCTATACACAAGGTCAGAATCCAGTGAGCCTCTCTGTCTGCTTGTGTTTTTATCTACCAAGTGATACAAGGCGAGGAACTTGAATCTCCAGGGTAAGTGGGTATTCGAGTTAGTTTTGCTCTCCCGAGTGACATAGTCTCGCTGTCTCAGTGTGAGCCCCGTTGTGAGCATCTTCAGCTCAGTGGCCTGGAAAAGTCGACATTCTACCTCAGTGACTCTCCTCTCGTCCCTGATTATATCTACTAATTTCCTGGGTGATTTGTGATTAGCTTCTGCCTGGCTGTTCTGCCACAACACTACATGGTTAAGGCTCATCTCACTTAAAAACACAGGACTCCCAAGAAAGCCCATTCTTTAAAAAAAATAAATAAAAATAGGAATTGAATTCCACTAGGTTCTTGGCTGTCACTCAACTCCGACTTCCTTTTCCTGGGTGCTGCTCACATTTAGGGCCAGCACGACTATGAGAGCAGATTAAATGTTAACCAAATCAATAATAGGCACAGACCTCAGGACTCAGTCAGACCTTCCAGGAGGAAATAGAAACCACCTGTTAGGTTACAGTTGCCGGGTACAAAACAGGATATGGAAACCAGTAATATGCCACGTGCTGCTACAAAGCATCTGAAATAGAAATCACAAAAGCAAACCAGTTACAATAACTTAAAAAAAAAACCCATCCAGGAACCAAGTTAGCCAAGGGAATGAAAGATCCCCACAATAAACTATAAAGCATTTATGAAATATAGTTAAAAGCACACACAAAAAGCAACCTAATGGATTCAATTTCAATCCTCCTTCAAAATACAATATCCTTCACAGAACTAGAGAAAAAAAATGGTCCTAATATTTTTGTGGACTCACACATACACACACAAAAAAAAAACTTTAAACAGCCTGCCCTAGTTTGCTGTCTGTTTCTATGATAAACACCATGACCAAAAGTAAGTTGGGGACGAAGGGGTTTATGTCAGCTTAGAGGTTAAATCCTATCATCCAGGGAGGCCAGGGCAGGAACTCCAGGCAGAAAGAAACCTGGAGGCAGGAACTGAAGCAGAGAACATGGAAGAGCACTGCTTTCTGGCTTGATTGCTTATTTTCTTATGCAACCACAAGGCTGCATAAGAACCTGTGTGTGTGCATCAGCACGCGCGTGTACACACACACACACACACACACACACACACACACACCTGTGGGATGGCTGAGCCCTCTCACACCAATCATTAATCAAGAAAATGTCCCACAGGCCAATTTGATGGAGACAATTCTTCCACTAAGGTTCTCTTCCTAGTTTATATCAAGTTAACACAAACTGGCCTGCACACACACTCACACTCACACATATACACTCACATACACATACATACACTCACACACTCAGCCCACAGTGTTAGTTGCTTTCCCATCACTATGTTAAAAACCCCACAACCAACGCAGCTTACAGAAGAAACAGTTCACTTGGGCTTACAGTTTCAGAGGGTTGGAGTCCATGGTGGCAACATGAATGCTGACAGGAACAGGAAGCTGAGGCTCTCAGTCTGAACCACAAACAGGAAGCAGAAAGAATGAAGTAGAAATGACATCGTCTCTAAACTTCCAAAGCCCACCTACAGTGACATATTTCCTCCAGCAATCCTTCTAAAGCCCCCAAACAGAACCACCAACCGAATGTGGGGACCGAATGTTCAAGACCATGAGGGGACATTTCCATTGAGTGAACTCACACACACATACATGCTGAAAAAGATTTCATTGTATTCTGTATTCAGTCACGGCCACCCCCAAAACCTCAGAAAGAACCAAACACAAGGAAAGGACAATTATAATTGTCATTAATAGTTGAACAATTAAATGAAATAGGAACCCCCAGGCCACCCAGATGGCAACTGAGCTGAATTCAGCTGTTAAGAGCATGTGGTGTTCTTGCAGAGGACCTGGGTTCAGTTCCCAGTGTTCACGTTGGCTAGCTAACCCCACCTACAACATTAGCTCCAGGGAATTCAATACCTTCTTCTGGCCTCTACGAGTATCTAAATACACACATGGTGCAACCACCTACACCTTATAGAATTCAAAAATAAATAAATGTTTTTTTTTTAAATCAAATTCCACTATCCCCTTTCTTCAAACCTCATACTTTGCCCCAGGTCAGATTTCCACATGGGATCATTTTCATCTGTTTACAAAATTTAAAAAAAAAAAAAAGTCATTCTATATACAGTGTTCACCAGAACATCAAAAGAGAGAGACACTAGGACACTTCAGCTCTGACAAAATGGTGACTCCCTGAGCCCTCAGGGTAGGCAAAGGGGGCATTGGAAAAGGATACCTCTTTCCTTCCTCCTTTGTACATAGAGTTTCTGCACACTTCAGTGACACCCACTGTTCACCACTTAAACCACCGACAACAAAGGAGGCAGTTTTTTTTATCCCCAGTACTTAAAATGGAAAGTCAAAGCACATAATCATGGGATTAGGAACAGATGAATCTGGGGACGACAAAAATCCCTTCAAAACAAGTTGCCAGATAGTTTTTGGTCTTTGCCAAAATATCCCTTCTCTTTACTTAAGCTTTTCTGAATTATAACAGAGATGCCATCAAACCCATGAGTTTCTTTCCTCAAATGAACAGAATCTGCTCCCCAAGAAGTGTGCGTGTGTACATGTATGTGTGCCTGTGTGTGTGTGTTTGTGTGTGCGCATGTGTGTATATGAGCATGTATGTGTGGGTATATACATATGCATGTGAGTGTGCACATGAGTTTGTGTGTGCGTGTGTGTGTGTGTGTGTGTGTGTGTGTGTGTATGTGTGTGTGTGTGTAAGCATGCATGTGTGTCTGTGTATGTGGAGGGGAGAGACTATCCTAGCCCTTGAAAGGAGCTGAGATATCGTGACCATCACTTAGCTGGTCAGTAAAGCTACACACACACACACACACACACACACACACACACACACACACAAAACCTACCCTTTGTTCCCTGTTCTGATTCAGGAGCCCAACTCCACAGTAATGTTTCTCCTTTCCCATCCTCCTGCCAGGAACTTCCAGGATCTCAGAGGAAGCTGTGAGGCAGAGGAAGGGAAGGGGATTTGCCCAGGCTATGTGCTTCCTGTCCTGCCAATGTCATTTCATCAGAGGTTCCCTGAGAGAGAGAAAGCCCTTTATCTCCAGTTCTTCTCCTCAAAAGCGTTAAGTTCACCCTACAGGGAGGCATTCCTTCAGGGACAGCAGTGCCATCCCAGCGTCTGCAGTCTAGGACTGGGCTCTGTGCACTCCATCATCCAACCTTCCATGCTCTAGGGATGCTTCTTCTCTTCTTGTCCTTGGGAGGCAGGTGATTCTTACACTTGCTGCTGTCATCCATCACTTAATGTTCTGAGACACACATGCTAGGCGTGTTTCTGACACGGTAAGTTCATCCTCACAGAGGCGGTGCTCATACAAACCCAGAGGGTTTAAGTCGGTCTCACAGTGTGATCTCAGGACCCCATCAGGAGACACAACAACCCCAGGATGCAGGAGAAGGATGCTGGTGTACAGAGGGAGACACATAATTTTCTAGACCTTTCCCTTAACAAGCAGAAAGAACAGATTCTAAAATAGACAGGAAACAAGTAAGATTGTAGAATGTACATAACTTTCTTCCTATTCTTGATTCAGCTGGCAGCAGGCAGGGCTGTTTTCATCTACAAATAACACTTTAATGGATCATGCTATGAAGTCATAAAGGCTACAGTACCCCTAGGCAGAAGAATCCTTTCAGCTCTGTTATAATCTTATGGCACCACTATTATAGGTGTGAGCCATCATAGATCAGAATATCATTGTGTAGTATATAATAGCTGAGTGTCTGCAGCTAAGGTCCCTCAAAATCTTTTTAGCTATTCAATTTCCTGTATTAAATTATCTCTGCTGAGAAGACTGGTGTGGTTCCTTGTTTCCTTATTTGACCCTCACAGACACAGGGGGTCATCTTTGTTGGTACTTCTGACGTAAGTGAGAACGGCTACTCTCTTTACGTTTTGATGGGCCGGTTAATGCGGGTGAACATCCGCATTCTGGTAAGGACTGGAAAAGGAAAATCAAAAAGATATCCTCTGCTCACACTGCTCGGCAAACCATTGTAATAGCCAAATAAATGCAAGGTACTGAAATGTGCTGCAAGAGACGAATATAGAAATTGCTATCAGTCTTTATTACAGGGAAAACAGAAGGAAGAAGGAACTTTGCTTGGGAGAACTCAAAGACAGCTACACAGAGAAAATTTAAAATAGGTTGTAGAGAGCCATCTAATCTGATGATTGGCTGTGAAAAAAATACATGCTTGAAAAAAGCTATCGGCACACTTGGTTTTCATTACGTATTTGTAACTTTAAAACTGAGATATCAATCTGGCCTGCTGAATCACCGCCAAATTTCTCTCAGGCCATAAGATGATATTAATTTGCAATACATGATCTTCTATAAAATTATGAGTAATGTTATTGCTTAAATCTAAAATATCTGCCACAAGCTTCTCTATTAAATCCTTGCTTCCCAGATGGTGGCGCCATCTTGGGGAGCCATGTGTCTTAGTCAGGGTTACCATTGCTGTGGTGAAATGCCATGACCAAAAGGAACTTGGAGAAAAAAGGGTTTATTTGGCTTAAGTATCCTGAATCAACTGTCCATTCAGAGAAGACAAGGCAGGAACTCAAACTGGTGGGAACCTGGAGGCAGGAGCGGATGCAGAAGCCACGGATGGGTGCTACTAACTGGCTTACTCCTCGTGGCTTGCTCAGCCTGTTTCCTTACAGAACACAAGACCACAAGCCCAGGGACAGGACCACCCACAATGGCTCGGCCTCTCCTACATCAATCATGAATTAAGAAAATGCCCTGTTGGTTTGCCCACAGCCCAATCTTATGGAGGCATTTTCAATTGAAATTTCCTCCTCTCAGATGACTCTAGCTTATGTCAATTTGACATTAAAACCTAGCTAGGACACCATGGTACTTCTGTAAGTTGGAAGTTTAGCTGGCAGAAGTAAGGGGGCAGATTATTGAAGGTAAAAGCCACCCCTTTCCTCATTCCTGTCTTGCTTTTCACCTCCTGGTCCACCATGATGTGATTAGCCCCCACTGCTTGCTCTTTCTGCCCTGTGTCCCCCACCATGGATGGAAATCTGAAACTTTGAGCCAAATAAGCCCTTCCACATTCAAGATTTTCTGCCAGACATGGGGGATGTAACAACTACCACTACCACAACCTCAACCAAAACAACAGTAACAACAAAATGTCTAGCACAAGAACTGATAGTTTCTTTTTCTACAGCTCTCCTCAGTGAATACACTCGGGCACACACACAAGCACACAACCGAGCACATGAACTAATAGTTCCTATTTTAAAAGCGCTCCTCAATAAATACACTCAGGCGCACACACAAGCACACATATAGGACCCAGTCTCACTAATTCCCCCATTACTCGATACAGCCCTACCACTGGAACACACAACAAAAGATCAAGTACAAGAAGCCCAAAGACGTTCTGTGGTACAGTTCCTCTCTGGGATCTGTGTTGGTTATTGTTCTCATCACTGTAATCAAATGCCTGGCAAAGTATTTTAAAGGGGAACAGACTAATTCTGGTTCGCAACTCAGAGGACCGCTGTCTGTCATGGTTGAAAAGAGATAGATGTAGGAGCAGCTTGGTTCGTAGTGCCAACCAGGAAGCAGAGAAAGCCGAATGCCAGCACTCAGCCAGCCTTCTCCTTTTCCCCTTTGTATTATTCATTCCAGGCGATGTGGTCAATATGACCTGTGGTTTGGAAGCAAGGCTATGGTCTCCCCTTTGACCTGTGAGTCTGTCTAGCAGAAGCACGGAATGACGTTGTTCTAATGTCTGATGGGAGCTCCATGCTGAAGTTCATACAGGATGCTGAGATTCAGAAGTTACACAGCAGTTACATACCCTGCCAGCATCCTTTGGTGCTAACTTGCAAATGCTAGAGGGAGTTAAAGGGGAAAGTCTCCTGAGGACAATGAGGGGTTGGTGAAGTGAGGGACCAGAGGGAAGGTGCTCTGTCTGTGGCAAATGATCTACAGTTACTGTTCTTTTTGCCTCTATTGAGTGGTTTACTAAGCAAGTAGCAAGCAAATTTAAAGAACAATAACAAGTAGCAGGTAGACAAAGGACCATCAGATTGGGGGATCCCAACACAGCGGGAATGGCTAGGGAAGCCCTGCTGAAGCCCTTGCTCCCGTGAAGAGATCTCCAGGCAGGGTGTTCTCTCTACCGATGTGCGTCTGCCTTTCCAGTCCCTCCACACAGGCATTTCCAGACTATAAATAATAGAAGCCTCTTTAGAATAGCTTGCCTTCTAGCGGTTCTCAAGGGAGCAAGGGCTTTATGCCCTTATTGTTTGTTGCTCTCTGTCCTTCCTGTAAAAGGGCTGGAGACGAGTCTGTCCTAGCAAGGTGGTCCCAGGGGACACTTGAGACACCCACTTTGTCCTCATCGTCCACTCTCAACACACACAAACAGCACATGACAATTATGAATGTGTAATTAACTCTCCCAAGGATAGAGAAGGATTTACAAAGGGTGCTTGGACGGTCAACCAAGAGCCTTCGCTGGAGTCCTGGGAAGAAAAATGTCAAAGGTGGGATGGTGAAGACACCAGAGAAGGCCAGAGACACGAGTTTAGATCAGGGATGAGGATGGAGATCAACTGGCTGAGTGTTTGTCTAGCATGCACAAATTTCTAGGTTGGATTCCCTAGAACTGCATACATTTGGTCAAAATGGTGCACATATGTAATCCCAGCACTCAGGAGGTAGAGACAGGGAGATCAGAGGTTCAAGGTCATCCTTAGCTACATAACTAGTTCAAGGCTAGCCTGGACTAAATAGGACCCTATCTCAAAGTGGGGAAACAGTGTACTTTTAGTAGTTTCATCAGATCATCTTCATAGATAAAGCTAAGGCAAGGACTTGGGAACAGCTGGGTAAGTGTAAAGTTGGGGGATGGGGGTGGAAGCGAGGCCAGGAAGGAGAAAACAGTAGTAAAGCATCCACCCATGAAATGAGGTGCACGACAAGAAAGGTTCAGGTCCTACAGAACTCACCAAAGGAGCCGCCCCAATGGAAGAGAATAAGGATCCAACGCTCTGCTGAGACTCTCCCAGAGCCTTAATTAACCTCATTGCAGGGAGTTTGTATGTCTGTAGCTGAGCAGCCTCTGAAGGGCCTAGAGGAAACAAAACCACCTCCACTCTGACCCTTGGTGTATGGAACTGTCTGAAACCTGAAACTGTCCATCCTGGCTGTGCTGAGTCAGGTGGTGGGGAGAAGGATACCTCCCAGGCACCCACCACCAATAGGTGTGTCTCCTTATCCTCCTCCAATCAGAGCAAAAGGCAGGAGAAAGAACTAAGGCCACAAATTCGCTGGTGGGGGAATTTGTGTAGCACAGCCAGTCTCTCCTTGAAAGCTCCTGAGACAGACGGTCTGCTTGCTGAGAGTTCCAGGTTCGTAGACAGGAACAGATCTTAGTGATTAGAAAAATCTTCTGAAAAAAAAAAATAGCTTCGCCAAAGAAGTCCAGATTATTCATTTCCATGCATTCCTTTTTAATAGCAAGCAAAATGTCACCACTCTATATAGTTTCAGGGAATAAGAGGAACAAAATATAGGAAAATTGCCCTCAATAATAAATCTTCCTTTTGAATACAAAGATATTCACATAGGAGCTGAGGAGGGGGCTGCAGGTAAGAGTGCTTAGTACACAAGATATTGATTTTTATATCTTCATACAGATGTGCACATGCAGACACACTCATATAAATGCTTACAGGGACATGGACCACACAGACCCACATACACTTATGCACACATTAAAAAATGACTAAGTGGTTCCCCCTCAGATTACAGAAGCCATCCTTTATGTTTGTATTGAGGTTTACAAACTGGGTCACCTATGTAGCATTTACTAAACCTAAGGCTGTGGACAATCAAGTAGCCACCAACGTTGTCATTATCAGGCGTTAACTCCATTGCCAGACGCCACCAACATGGCGGTTGCTATTGCGTTACGTACCTGTGACGTAGTACAAAGCTCCCTCCAAGAGACACAGAAGACAAAACCAGTTATCTGAACTCAACACGTACAGCATCAGCTCCCACCCGCAGGACTCTTCAGGTGCCTACCCTCTGGGTTCACTTATTTATTGTTTAGCCACATCTTCTTTCCTCCTCAGCACTGGATTCAATCACATTCCACCATGTCCAGCATTTTACATGGATACCAGGAATTGAACTCAGGTCCTTAAGCTTGCATGCCAATCACTTTTCTCACTGGGCTATTATCCCAGCCAGTCCTTGGAGATTTAAACAGAAGAGCTCTGAGTCTCACAGCCCTCTAGGTTAGTTCAGTTTCCTAGGAGGACATTTAACTCAAATTCACTTTAAGTAGAAACGTGAGCCATCTCTTTCATGAAGGAGGAAAAAAAAAATCCCAGCACCTCCCAGACCCCTCACGTAAACCGAGCAATTTTAAAGATTCACGCCATAGGTGAGGAATCTGCAAGGGAAAGAGCTCGCCTGTGATAATGACGCCTTGGAAGTTTTTTCAAAGTTGTGTCTTAAAAGTGTGTTCTCTGAGCCAAAAAATAATTGCACATTCATCCCGGCAGATTGAGAGAAAGTCGGGGATTTAGTCTGAGGAAATACATTTGTGGTGTGCGGAGAATGGCATCTGGGAGGATGTTAGGCTCTGCGGTACGAAGCTCAGGCGGTAATAGCTACTTGTAAACAGAAGCAGAATGACGCAAAGGCTGATGGGAAATGCAGCCCTCTGTCTCGGGAATGCTAGTCTTCCCAAGTGGAATTTCATTCACCTGCCCAATTTTCAGGGGGTCGGACCCCAGCAGGTATTTTATAGCTATCCCTCCCCAAGCAGTCACACGATTGAGTCACAAGGACAGCCTGAGGGCCACCACACCCATGCTCTATAGCTCCGCTCCTTCTTTTCCCCTTTCCTCCCAATTTGCTTCACCCAGATGCAGGAGCATTTCGTCCACAGCAGCACAGTAGCAGCTTTGCTACTCCATGTGAGCATTGATATGGCAAGCTGAGATTGTAATTCAGTGTAACTTGGGGATTTGCAGGACAGTTAGGACATGAGGATTATGGGAGTCTCGCTGGTTACGGGAGTATAGAAGGAGATAGAGAATTAGGTCATTATAACATGAGATATAAAATAAGAGAAAGAGAGATAACAGCGCTTTGGAGATCAGTGGAAGAGACCCGAACTGGTCTCAAGGGTGAAGAGCACCTGAACTAAGGTTGACTATCTCATATGTGTTCAAAGGGAGACATAATTATCATCCGCAATGAAGTGGATGCATAACTTAACTTTCAGGGTCACATAGAGCATGGGTGGGATCCCAGCCATTACAGTCCACTCTGTGTGGGTGATGGTTCATCTTCACATTCAGCTGATCAGATTTAGAACCACTCAGGAGGCACATCTTGGCAGGAGTTCTCAGAGAATTTTGACTGAGGAAGAAGAACCATCCTGAATGTGGGAAGGCACTATACCATGGGCTTGAGTCCTGGACAGAAAAAAAAAATAAATGCAAAAAGAGAGCGCTGGCCTTAATCTCCAGCTGCTTTCTGGTACGGTGGATGCATGTCACGTGACCAGCCACCTCACTCTCCCAGCGCTGTGCCTCTCCATTGTGATGGACTGTGCCCTCCCAATCCATGAGCCAAGACCAACCTTCCTTCTTTCAGTTGCTCTGAACAGGTGCTTAGTCGCAGCACATGGAAGCGGGTCAAAAGGTCAAAGAAGGAATGAAACACAGCAAACACCCCCAACGAGGCTGAGCATCAGAGACCCCCCACCTGTGCACTGTGGGAGTCTTACTCTCTTGAAAAATATGAAATAAAAACTCAGCTACCAGTTTACCTCTTGAGGAAAAAAAATTAACTTATGTGTCAGTCAACTAAAGTGTCGTTTCCCATCCCTAGCTCTTTCTCAGACCTTGAACCGGATGTATACCTGATGTAAACCCACTATGCGCAGCCATGAATGAGAACTGTGGTTTTTATACCATCGCCCTACAAGATGAAGTTCACCGAGAGAAAGATGGCAGCTTTTGGTTCTTCTGTACCCGATGAGAATGCAGCCCAGAGATGGAAATGGGGCAGCTCTCCATGCCCAGCCTATCTATCTTCATCTATCTATCTGTCTGTCTATCTATCTATCTATCTATATCTCCACAAAGCTCAGTTCATGACTAGCATAAAAATAATTAAAGCATATTTTCCAAATTACCTCATCTTGGACATTTGTAAAGGCCAGAAATAATTGCAAAAATCACATTTTGTTAAGACAGATTTCAAATTAAAAATCACCATATATATGTGTGTGTGTGTGTGTGTGTGTGTGTGTGTGTGTGTGTGTGTATTGATTGTATTATAGTTTGAACAATGTAAATTCATTTTCTCTAATTCTGGAGGCTAAAATTCAAGATTGAGCCATGGTTAGGCTTGCTTCTCCTGAGACCTCCTCCCCTCTACTGCAGGGGCCCATCTCATCGTGTCCCCATGTGGCCCTTCTCTCCTGTCCCACTTCTTAGAAGGACACCACTTCTAATGACGCTGCATAACCTGAACCACCTTCGTGAATGTCCACCTCTAAGTACGGTGAGCCCAGCGAACGCTTCAGTGTGGTAATCTTCAGGGAGGACACAGACAGACACGCAACCTAGTTCATGACAGGAGCGACTCTGAAGCAAGTGAGAAAGACCCACTTCCTGAGTCTAAACTGAACATGCTGCTCAAAATAACTTGTTTGTGTCTTTACCAAACAGTTCGGTTGAAAAAAAAAAAAAAAACGTGCTTAAAACATAGTTAATTGTTTATACAGGATTGTTTCTGTAAAAAGAATCCCATGACATAAACTAAATTATTTTAAGTCTTCCTATTCCTCCGTGCCTTTAAGGACAGATGAGCCATGTCCAAGTGAGCCAGCAAGCATCTACCAGTGGAAGGCACAGCAAAATCTCCTTGCTGTCTGATGGTCTTGGGGGGAGGGACATTTGACTCTCCATACGTTCCAGTAACCCTCTAGACATGAGTGCCAAATAATCATATACTCTACGTAAAAACAGTATTCTTGCTACAAGGAAATAGTCTCAGAATAATGGTCCCTTCTTCTTTCAATTAGAACCTGTCTTCAGGGCTGACTTGTAGAAAAATCTCAAGCCCCACTATTTCTGGTCTCTTATACAGAATACCAAAGGAGCCTTCTATTCAAGTCAGGGGACTCAGGGAGCAGAGAGTTCTCCTCAAACACTCTATTAACAGCCCAAGTACAGTCCCGATGATGGTTACAAGGAACCCAAAACACTAACCAACACATATTAGCACTGAAAACAAGAGGCGAGAAATACATCCAAAGATGACATTTTGAACTATGGATTCTCAGTAACATGAACAGGATAAACACATATATCGGAGAAGGTCCTGACTACACACTCACCATCCTGAGCCTTTGAGAGAAGCTTGTTGAAACAGCAAGAAGTCGAAGAAGGAGGAGGAGGAGGAGGAGGAGGGGGAAAAGGAGGAAGAGGAGGAGGAAGAGAAGGAGGAGAAGGAAGAGAAGGAGGAGAAGGAGGAGGAGGAGGGGGAGGAGGAGGAAGAAGAGAAGGAAGAGAAGGAGGAGAAGGAGGAGAAGGAGGAGGGGGAGGAGGAGGAAGAGGAGGAAGAAGAGGAGGAGGAGGACAAGGAGGAGAAGGAGGAGAAGGAGGAGGGGGAGGAGGAGGAAGAGGAGGAAGAAGAGGAGGAGGAGGAGAAGGAGGAGAAGGAGGAGAAGGAGGAGGAGGATGGGAAGGAGGAGGAAGAGGAGGAGGAAGAGGAGGAGGAGGAGGAAG
>JANHMN010000020.1:47252550-47254196 GCA_030674055.1 Rhabdomys pumilio | reverse complement strand
GAAGAAGAAGAAGAAGAAGAAGAAGAAGAAGAAGAAGAAGAAGAAGAAGAAGAAGAAGAAGAGCCTCCAAATCAGAGTAAGTCTTACTGCATTTGGTAGCCACTGACACCCGAAATCCCAAGACTTTACAGGGACAAGATCAAAGTCAACCTGATCTCCATATTTTATCCCAGGCCAGTCAAAGCTACATAAGGAAAGCTAGTCTAAAAACCAAGTCCATGCCAAGTTCCTGGAAGAAGTAAAGTTAACAAGATGCACCTCATGAATGTGAGTGCAGGAAGCAGGGTCATCCCTCTGAATGCACAGACTGCCCTCCTGACAGCACCCTACCAGGATGGCACATGCAAGTTAAATCCAGGCCAGGCTTTCCTCATCCAGCCAGGTCCCTTGGAACAGGGCTGCAAGGCTGCACCCACCCCAGAGGAAAGGCTGGGTGACCTCCATATGATTATGCTATAAGAGCAACCCTGGTGTCAAGGGAAAGAAGGTGTCTGAAGCTTACAAAGTATAAAGTGACTAGCAGAAATTGCTGCTGTGCTGGGCATGGAGATGCATGGCCCTGTCCCCTCCTTTATAGAATATTTGCTTCCAAAAGCTAGGGAAATGGCACCATGGGTAAAAGCACTTCTTGTGCAAGTGTGAGGACCACAGTTCAAATCCCCAACACCTGCATAAAAAGTCAGGCATGGAAACATATACCTATAACCCTCAAACGGAGGCAAGGGATAGGCATGTAGATTCCAGAAACTCAACTGATCTGTCAGCCTAGCCAAAATGGTGAGCCTCTGCTTCATTGAGGGACTCTGCCTCACGACAATAAGGTAAAAACTGAGGTAGGTGAGTGTGTGAGTGTGCGTGCGTGCGTGCGTGCGTGCGTGCGTGCGTGTGTGTGTGTGTGTGTGTGTGTTTCCCAGACAATGCAAGAGAGTGAATTTTACATATCGTGAACACCTTTGAGCTATGTGACTGAGGACAGGCCACGCCCCTAATCCAGGGCTTGGACTCCTCCGTCTTTTTTTTTTTTTTTTTTTTTTTTTTGGTTTTTTGAGACAGGGTTTCTCTGTGTAGCCTTGGCTGTCCTGGAAGTCACTCGGTAGACCAGGCTGACCTCGAACTCAGAAATCCACCTGCCTCTGCCTCCCAAGTGTGTGTGTGTGGGGGGGGGGATTAAAGGAGTGTGCCACCACTGCCCGGCGAGCTCCTCAGTCTTAAAGGGACAGGAATAAAATAGATGCTCTCTGGAGTGCATGAGGAAAGGTAGGGTTGTGGAAGGCCATCTGGCCTGACTCAACTCCCCAACTCAGTAGTATAGTCTCAGGACATGAAGGAACCACAGTACCTCCTCCACACTCAGCACCCCTAAGACCCCTGCTAAATCTGACCCCCAAACACAATACAGTGCGGCTGGTCAGGCCCCACACTGATCCTCAATGTCCTGAGTATGCCTTGAATCTCCTTAGACTCTGTGCCCCAAGCTATCCTTCCTCCCCTATTCCCTATGCCCAGGGGAGAAGTACAAATACCCTTTTGCTATTTACCCCACAGCCATGGCCCAGTTACAGGATCACCCTGCAAGGACACTGAAGTCTTGAGTAACCATGAGGTTAAATTAAATTGAAAATCATTTTTTCAAGTATTCTAAGTAT
>JANHMN010000020.1:47242550-47247550 GCA_030674055.1 Rhabdomys pumilio | reverse complement strand
AGTCAGAGTGGAAGGGGCTCTTGTTTCCAGGATCTGAGAACTGGGCTGGAACTATGGTTTTCATGTTGGCAGCTTCAGTGTGCAACAGGAATCCTATGTGTGCAGCTATGATAAGACAAAACAGCAAAGACAGGAAAGGAGCACCAGGTCTTGAAGCAGGGTAGAGTGGAAGCCTTGGGGTTCCTCACCTACCTCAGCTAGTGTGGAGATACTCTGAGGAATCCCTAGCCCCGTCGAAACAGTTAGCGACCTGGCAACTGCTGGTCCAGAGACATATCTCACACTTCACCTTCTCTCGTAGGAACAGACAAGCCCTGTCAACTGATAGAGGGTGGGTGACTCTCACAGCCTTCTCATTTATGAAAGGAAAACAACAGTCTCTGTCATAACAAATGTGGTCTTAGAGACCAGGCAGATAATGGACATGAGTGGGCATCCTGAGTTCCACACAGCATTTCAGCCCTGTATCAGCATCACAATGTGGCTCAGGCACTATTAACCCAACCCCAGCCTGGAAGAGGAATGGTACCCAGGCTTGGCCTAAGCCAGTAACTGTATGCAACCACTGAATGGAAAATGCCAAAGGTAGAGTCAGATAGATGGATGGATGGATGATAGATAGATAGATAGATAGATAGATAGATAGATAGATAGATAGATGATAAAGGGATAGATGGATAGAAGATGATAAATAGATGGATTAATGATAGATAGATAGATAGATAGATAGATAGATAGATAGATAGATAGATAGATAGATAGTAGGTGATAGAAAGATAGCAGATAAACAAATAGAGAAATAGCAGATAGATGATAGATAGGTAAAAATGATTGATTGATTGATTGATTGATTGACTGATTGATGGTTGATATATAGATTGATAGATAATAGAAGATAGAGTTGATAGACAGAGAGATATAGATGATAGATGATAGATAGGAATTGATTCTGTATTCTGTTTTCTGTATTCTGTATTCTGTATTCTGTTTCTCTGGAAAACACTAATACAGAGAACAGATGCTGACCTTGGATCAGGCAGATCAGACAATATGGTGGTACCATACAACATATACAACATACAACATACAACATACAACATACAACATACAACATACAACAGTGAGGTCAATGGCACGCTGCAGCGGAGTCAAAAGGCCTCCAGTCACAAACTTCTTAACTACAGACTCATAGTTGCAAATGCAAACTCAGAGAGTCAAGTCATGTTAGACTATGCAGACTCTCACTCCTGCACAGGTCCGAATGTTGGAAGCCCTGACACCATGGGTCATATCCTGCTGTTGAATGTGAAGTGTCCCCATTGGTGCATGTGGGTGAACACTTGGTTCTTAGCTGGTGTCTCTATTCTGGAAGACTGTGCAGCCTTTAAGGGGTGAAGTTTCCCTAACATAAGTCAGTGGAGTGTCCGAGGGTTTCATTGCCTGGTCCCACTTCCTGTCTGCCTTCTGCTTCCTGGACACAGATGAAATGTAACCAGATGCCTCACACTCCTGTTACCAAGTTTTTCCCACCATGACCGGCTGTATCCCTTCTGACTGTGAGCCAAAACAACCCCTTCCTCCCTTTAGTGACTTTTTACCAAGTTATTTAACCACAGCAACAATGAAAGTAATCAATAAGAATCACTTGCACGCCATTATTTTGGAGACCGTATGGCATATAACTAAAGAGAACTCAATCTAATACCCCAGACACAAAAGTCTTCTCATTCATTATCTTGCTTCTCCAGATTAACAGATTATCTCTAACCTAAGGGCTCTCAGACAATAGGCCTCAGGTTCACAGACTAAGAGTTCATTAAACCAGCTCTGGGGAATGATAACCTATGACCACTATGGTTGGTTCAAAAATAGGCATGTGGCCTAACTGGTCTAATGAGAGGAAATTTGGAGGTTTTTATTAGACAGAATCAGAAGAGTTTTTACTCCTGGGGTTATTAAGAAAACAAACAGGTACTTTTCTTGTTTGTAGCCTGTTCAACCAAATACCTAAAGTTGGTCCTTTTAGAAGCCCTATTCTACATGTCAATGAATTCCATGTGCACTTAACTCACAGCCAAGTATATTTTTACAAAAATCTTTTATCTCAACACTTCAGTAAACCGCTGGCCCAAGAGAAAAAAAATAATTTGTACAGATTTTATACACAGCATTGCTGACGTAAAGATCTATTTGGAATGCTCCCCATTTAGTGATAGCTAACCTTTCACATGCTTATCTTTTTATTCATATATAATCCTGCCCCACCCCTTTCCTCCAAAGTGGAGCCATACAGGTTGCTAGGCAATTGTCCCAGACAATGTCTCAATGTCTGTCAATAAAATAGAACATTCTAGAGGCTCTGTACTCTCTGTTCCCTTTTAGTACTGAGGAGGGTGTCAATCAAAGAATGCCAGTGAGTGCTGAGGGAAGGGAGGAAGGCCCTGACAGGTGGGAAATAAAAGACAACTATTTCTATTTTTAAAGTAGTCAATCCTTTCTTAAAGTAGGGCCAAGTTGAGTAATAAGAGGACAAGTCTCAGCACTTTTCCTGGAAGGTCAAGAGGGCTCCTCTAGGTGGGCCCATCATGCTGAGTCAAGGTCATGCTTTTGATGGGGCTGCTGCTCTTGGTGAATTGGAGAAGAAGAACCCTCACCATATCCATATCTTAAAATAAAACTTAGAAGAATCTCACAATCTTCACCATCGCATTTAAAGCAGGAAGGTCAGAGTATGGAGAATAGATGTGCAAGGTGGATGTCGTTTACTGGCATTCAACTCATCAACCTCTAGTGATTCTCAATAAATATAAACCAAGGCACCTGAGCCTGCAAAATAACTCAAGTGAACGCCCAACGTCGGGCTGGGCAAACAGACTGGACATTAAGACACAGGGGTATTTGTACCTCATTTCTCAACAGAGGATTAGTGTGTGAGGGGCAAGGGATGCAGCTCAGCGGTTCCATGAACATCGCTCAATACCGGTGAACAAAGTAAACCAAACCCCAAGAGTGCTCAGACCACAGGGAATGTGTCTGCTACTTAAGGCTGAATAATAGATTACAGCAGGCATGGTGATACCCACCAATAATCCCAATAACTGGGGAGATGAAAGCCAGAGGGTTGGGAACTTGAGGCTACCTACTGCTGGACTACAATGAAAAGGGGGGGATGGAGAGAGAGAGAGAGAGAGAGAGAGAGAGAGACTATAATAACTAATCAAAGCTCATTTCCCCTCCAGTCCTAAAAGGGGGGGGGGACTTTCAAAACTTTGACTAGTCTTTCCTGTTGTTCTGCTCCAAATTGGGTTAGCCCCTCTCAAAGTCTTCAGCCCCATTACATTAAGATGCACCCAGATGCTCCACGGCCCTCACCTGAATCATTTTTCTGAATAGACTCATTAACCTTTGCTCAAACATCTGCATATGTTCCTAGCAGGTGGTAGCAGTCTCCAGTCCCCGGTAATATCGAGCTAATTCTAGTGCAAATACAGAAATGTCAGTGTTGCTAAACTGTTTAATTACACAGCCACATTACCTCACAGCTCAGAGAGAGCATGCTGCAAAGGATTACTTCCAATGGCCTGTACTGAGAGGCAAAAGAAGGCAGGGACCTTAAGGCCAGAGTGCTGGAAGGACTGGCCTTGGTGGCCCAAATCTGTAATCTCAGTGCCCCAGGGGCTGAGGAGACAAGAGATCTGGGCTGGAAGCCAGCTTGAGTCACAGATGGAACCTTGGAATACAACCAAATATCATCCAGCTAGAAGTGGTAAGGCACCATATTGAATTCTTCAACCAAGTAGCCATAAAGCACCCCATTCCCCAGAGATCTACCAAAGCCAGCAAGCATGTGGCCAGCTTCTGGGGAGCAATGAGCCTAAAATATACTTTAAGAACTGGGAAGGCAGAGACAGGAAGAACCCTGGAGCTCGCTGGGCAGCCTGTGTAGCCTAACAGACAAGCTCCAGGTTCTATGCGAAACCTTGACTCAAAAGTAAGAAGGAAAAAGGAAGTGATTGATGAAGACCTCTGCTGTCAACCTCTGCATGTTCAGGTACACAGCACACACACACACACACACACACACACGGAGTAGACAACAGAGCAGGTAACGTGCATATTTTCTGAATAAAAACAGCACATTCTCGATAGGGTTATTAGTTTTTAACTTTCATGATAACCAAGCACTCATCCCCAAACCCATCCCTCAAGCCCCGATTCCCTCCCAGCCACCTGATGCAGACAAAGACTTCCCAAAAGTCCCAGACACATACAGGTTGTGTTTACATGACACTCTAATGCAGATACTCAAGTGGGGAGCCCCAAGGCTGCCTGGTTTCATATCCAGTCCAAGCGTATGGCTTGCATGTCGCAGAACTGTATTGGGTCTGTTCTAGTGAACGCTGAGAAGTGTGATACAGGAGAAAAAGTGAGCTCTCACTCTTAAAGTGAGAGTCCACATCTGGGCTCCAGTCCTCTCTGAACATACACAAGCCCTGCGTAAGGTGGGGCAGCCATGTCAGTACAATGGAGCGTTTTGAGGAATAAACAACATGTCTAGTGTGATATTTGCCACATACTAGGTGTTTAATAAATGCTAGCCTACTGCCTTTCAATTGACTGGGAAGCAAGTGACTTGTTCGTCTCTCTGTCACCGTCAGCACAGAATTTAATATACTCTGAGTTGCATCCTCCCCTCCACCCCCACCCCCGCCTTTTTTTAAAGAAAATCTTTTTGCATTCATTTCCATCAAACTCAGCCAGCCCCCCAACCACTTCAGCTTTCAATGTGACAGATAAAAACCTCAGCAAATGTAGTGTAGTGTTGCTAAGCAGCTAAGTGATTCTGGGAGGTAGTAATAAAAGGAATACACAGATAACTTTGTCCTTGACATTCAGAGGTGGAGATAGTGGTGGTATAATGTCACATGCATGGAAATATCAGGTCTCAGGGAATGCATATGCTTTAGAGACCGTTCATGAAATTAAGGGTTGCTCTCTCT
>JANHMN010000020.1:47230422-47242540 GCA_030674055.1 Rhabdomys pumilio | reverse complement strand
CATCCTCTGCTACCTATGCAGCTGGAGCCATGGGTCCCTCCATGTGTACTCTTTGGTTGGTGGTTTAGTCCCTGGGAGCTCTGGGAGGGTGGAGGGGTCTGGTTAGTTGATATTGTTGTTCTTCCTGTGGGGTTGCAAACCCTTAGAGCTCCTTAAGTCCTTTCCCTAGCCCCATTGAGGTCCCTGTGCTCAGTCCTGGCTGGCTGTGAGCATTCGCCTCTGTATTTGTTAGGCTCTGGCAGAGCCTCTCAGGAGACAGCTATATCAGACTTCTGTCAGCAAGCACTTCTTGGCATCTGCAGCAATGTCTGGGTTTAATGTCTGTATATGGGATAGATCCCCAGGTGAGTCAGTCTCTGCTCCACACTTTGTCCTCATATTTCCTTTAGACAGGAGCAATTCTGGGTTAAAAAATTGGAGATGAACGGGTGACCCCATCCCCCAACCAGGGACCTTGCCTAACCTCTGGATATGGTCTCTACAGGTTCTCCCTCCCCTTTGTTGGGCATTTCAGCTTCATTGGGTCCTGGGAGCCTCTTGCTTTCCTGGCATCTGGGACTTAATGGTGGCTACCCCCAGTTCCCCATCCCATATTGCTACACCCTCTGTATATCATCCCCATCTCCTCCCATACCAGATCCTGCCTCATTTTCCCCCTCTCCCTCCACTCTTCTTCCCAGGTCCCTCCCACTCTCTACCTCCCATGAGCATTTTGTTCCCCCTTCTAAGAAGGACTGAAGCATCCACACTTTGGTCTTCCTTCTTCTTTGAGCTTCATATGGTCTGTGAATAATATCTTGGGTATTCCAACCTTTTGGACTAATATCCACTTATCAGTGAGTGCATACCATGTGCATTCTTTTGTTACCTCACTCAGGATGATATTTTCTAGTTTCATTTATTTGCCTATGAATTTCATGAAGTCATTGTTTTTAATAGCTGAATAGTACTCCATTGTGTAAATGTACCACATTTTCTGTATCCATTCCTCTGTTGAAGGACATGTGGGTTGTTCCCAGCTTCTGGCTATTATAAATAAGGCTGCTATGAACATAGTGGAGCATGTGTCCTTATTATATGTTAGAGAATCTTTTGGGTATATGCCCAGAAGTGGTGTAGCTGAGTCCTCAGTAGTACTATGTCCAGTTTTCTGAGGAACTGCCAGACTAGTTTCCAGAGTGGTTGTACCAGCTTGTAATTCCACCAACAATGAGGAGTGTTCCTCTTTCTCCACATCCTCACCAAAACTGGTAAGACCTGAATTTTTGATCTTAGCCATTCTGACTGGTGTGAGGTGTAATCTCAGAGTTGTATTGATTTGCATTTCTCTGATGACTAAGGATGGTGAACATTTCTTTTGGTGTTTCTTGGCCATTCGATATTCCCCTGTTGAAAATTCTTTGTTTAGCTCTGTACCTCATTTTTAATAAAAATATTTGGTTCTCTGAAGTCTAACTTCCTTGAGTTCTTTGTATATATTGGATATTAGCCCTCTATCAGATGTACGATTGGTAAAGATCTTTTCCCAATCTGTTGGCTGCTGTTTTATCCTATTGGCAGTATCCTTTGCCTTACAGGTTTGCAATTTTATGATTTTGTGATTTGTCTATTGTTGATCTTAGAGCATAAGCTATTGGTGTTCTATTCAAGAAATTTTCCTCTGTGTTCATGTATCTGAGGCTCTTCCCCACTTTCTCTTCTATTAGTTTCAATGTATCTGGTTTTATGTAGAGGTCCTTGATCCACTTAGACTTGAGCTTTGTACAAGGAGATAAGAATTGATCAATTTGTATTCTTCTACATGCTGACCGATAGTTGAACCAGCACCATTTATTGAAAATGCTGTATTTTTTCCACTGGATGGTTTTTGCTTCTTTGTCAAAGATCAAGTGACCATTGGTGTATGGGTTCATTTCTGGGTCTTCAATTCTATTCCGTTTATCTACCTGCCTGTCTCTGTACCAATACCATGCAGTTTTTATCATGATTGCTCTGTAATACAAGTTGAGGTTAGGGATGGTGGATCCCCCAGAAGTTCTTTTATTGTTGAGAATAGTTTCCACTATCCTGGGTTTTTGGTTATTCCAAATGAATTTTCAAATTGCTCTTTCTAACTCTCTGAAGAATTAAATTGAAATTTTGATGGGGATTGCATTGAATCTGTAGATTGCTTTCAGCTAGATGGCCATTTTTACTATATTAATCCTGCCAATCTGTAGAAGCCTGCGGCCACAGACAAACTGGATTCACCTGAAAGGAGGGCTGGAAATGAAAAGGGGGACAAAGAGGCAAGAGAAGTATGAAGCCAAGACAAAGTTTTCTGATCAAGGCTCAAATTTTCAATATTCAGCTCTTTTAATTTAAAGGGAAAGCCCCACCGAACCCATCCTTTGTTACAGCTAGAGATGTCTCAAGGCAAGCTCAGCGGGCAGTTTATTCTTCTAAGTTCCTATAGGTGATTGTACCTGCAGCCAAGGTGGGTAACTCCACCTAGGTCCTATCATTAGGTCTATTGTGGAAAAAAAAAAAGGTCTTTCTGGCCTTCTCAAGGCAGGGTGCATGGCACAATTCCCCCCATATTAGTTTTTTAAAGATGAGCAGTGCCAGCAGCTGTACAGGGTACAAGATTTCATCCCATCCAAGGTAAAGAGTGGCTGGGCAACCGTGCCTGCCTTAGGTTGGCACCTATATTGCTCCTTATTGCACATCATGGAGAACATACATAGCATTATTGATGTAAGCCTCTGTCTTAGGTCTATAGGAGCTCAAGAACATTCTCACCTGTCTTTGACTACCAGCCATCTATGGCACACTCTTTCCCATACAGACCAAAGCCACATTCAAACCAAAGGACCTGTGAGCATGGACTCAATGCATTTCTTCATATCAATGGATAACTGCCATGATGAATAGCTGAGCTTGCTGAGAGTGATCCTCTGTGAAGGTAGACAATCTGTTTGAGATACAAAGTTCAAAGGTTAAAAGCAACAAGATTATAATTAATGGTCCAAGCAGTGTAGAAAATAAAGTTGTAAGCATGTCCCAGGTATCTAATCCAGCTGCTAATTGGCAGGGATCAGACATAAAGTCTGGCCACCAGGTATATAGTGGGTAGCTTTAAGTAATGATAAAAAACACTCTCCAGTAAGAGTGGAGATCATATGCCAAATTAAATCAGCTGGTTGATAAAGATTTTGAGCCACCTTCATCATTAGAATCATAATCATTAGGCTCAAGATCTGTGTCCACTTGACAAACCAATCATTCAGGCAGCCATTGGGCTCCATTTTCTTTTTGTGAAAAAACACAAAGAACCACAGCCCCAAATTAAAACAGAGTCAGGACCATTCCATGAATTAGTTAGGGGTCTCTCCATTTGACCCTAGCAAATGAGCTGGAAGTGATTGGATGCCAGTGGCAATCCGCTGCAGACTGACTTTTAGCATCAGTTTGCAAAAAATTTAAAACAAATAAGACAAAAGCAAGGTGTACTATTGGTGACCTTGGAGGATATACCAATCCACGAGAATGAGAGATCTTTTCATCTTCTGAGATCATCTTCAATTTCTTTCTTTGGAGACTTGAAGTTCTTGTCATACAGATCTTTCACTTGCTTGGTTAGATTCACATCAAGGTATTTTATATTATCTGTGACTATTGTGAAGGGTATCATTTCCCTGATTTCTTTCTCAGCCTGTTTATCCTTTGAATAGAGGAAGGCTACTGATTTTTTTTTTTTTGAGTTAATTTTATATCCAGCCACTTTGCTGAAGTTGTTGATCAGGTTAAGGAGTTCTCTGGTGGAATATTTGGGGTCACTTAAGCATACTATCATATCATCTGCAAATAGTGATATTTTGATTTCTTCCTTTCCAATTTGTATCCCTTTGACATCTTTTTGTTGTCTAATTGCTCTGGTTAAGACTTTGAGTACTATATTGAATAGGTAAGAAGACAGTGGACAGCCTTGTCTAGTCCCTGATTTTAGTGGGATTGCTTCAAGTTTCTCTCCATTTAGTTTGATGTTGGCTACTGGTTTATTATATATTTCTTTGACTATGTTTAGGTATGGGCCTTGAATTCCTGATCTTCACAAGATTTTTACCATGAAGGGATGTTAGATTTTTGTCAAATGCTTCCTCAGCATGTAATGAGATGATCATGTTTTTTTCCCTTTGAGTTTGTTTATATAGTAGATTATGTTGATAGATTTCTGTATATTGAACCATCCCTAGGATGAAGCCTACCTGATCATGGTGAATGATTGTTTTGATGTGTTCTTGAATTTGATTTGTGGGAATTTTGTTGTGTATTTTTACATTGATATTCATAAGGAAATTGGTCTAAAGTTCTCTTTCTTTGTTGGGTCTTCCTGTGGTTTAGCCTTTTACCAGGACTTACAGTCAGTGCTAAATTAAATATCTTTTTGAACGAGGGTCGGAGTGCAGAAGGGCAGCCATGCCAGAAATGGGGCAGTAAAGCTAATGATATTTTCACTAAGATGGAAATAGGGAACAATAACATTTAGAGACCCAGAGGAGAAGCTCACCTGGATTTTCTCTGCTAATGCTGAGCAGTTGATGAAAGAAAGAAGAGGTTCTGGGATTCAGGACCACACTGCCATACCTTGAGCATGTTCAGGAGCTGAGGGCAGAAGTGTGGTGTTCAGAGGCCATCAGGCCAGGGTTAACAGAATTGTTAGGGTCAGAGCCTGAGCCCTGGAAACCCTAAATAACCAGACTCAGCCATCATCCTCAATAGGCCAATTAAACAGCCCAGTCACAGTGAAAAATTAGGAAGGAAGAAAGGAAGGAAGGAAGGAAGGAAGGAAGGAAGGAAGGAAGGAAAGAAGGAAAGAAGGAAAGAAGGAAAGAAGGAAGGGAGGGAGGGAGGGAGGAAGGAAGGAAGGAAGGAAGGAAGGAAGGAAGGAGAAAAGGGAAAGAATAGAGACCAGTTCCACTGGGGAAGAGGAACTCACATGTCTCCCCTGCCTCAAGAACTGAGAGGAAATTATCCTGTGCATCAGCTGCCGACTCTCAGACATAATAACACAAAACAGACAAGAATTCAATTCTAATTAAATTCTAACTCATATTTGGGGACCGTCATATGCTAAACATGTAGAAGGCCACAGAACGTTATAATTACAGAAATGCAAAATGTAGACCATCACAAATTACAGGACTACTAACAACCAAACAGAATAAACAGAAAAATTATGAGATGAAAAACTATCCTAAAGAGAAAAAAAAAAACATGGAAATAATATAATTCAAGCCAAATGCATCTGTTACATAAAAAAATAAATAAATTTGTTTAGCTTACACAGTTAAAAGCAGATTTTTCATATTGTCTCTGAAGCAAAATCTAATTCTGCGCCCAAATAAAAGAGGTATATCTCAAAAGTGATTTTGAGAAATTGAAAAGAGGCTGAGAATTTATACCACACAATGGAAAGAAAATCAGTTTTTAAGGATTACGGTATCAATGTTAGGTGAGACAGAATTAAGGCTCCAAAGAATCAAATAAAAAAAAAAAAGAAAGAAAGAAAAAAGAAAGGAAAAAAACATAGAACACTTGGCAACAATAGAGTTCCTGTTTCGTTTGGAGACTTGAAGGGCTGTAAGTGTTGGCGCCTGCACATCGCTATAGCACTTGAGAGGCTGAGGCAGAAAGACTATGCGGTCAATCCAGCCTAGGCTGTACAAGATCCTGTTTCCATATTCAACAGGTGTGTACCGAGTTATGGGTGTGTATTCAAGAGGACTAAGCAGAAGAAGCTCAGGAAGACAGAGTGATGCAACCAAGCCAGGATCTATACTTCCCAAGGGAAAGTAAGACATGGAAACTGGCTTCTCAGAAGACAGTAAGCAATTAAGTGTCCTAGCATTCACTGTAAGTTTCACTTTCAGAGGTGTCAAGCTACATTTTAAAAGGCTGCTGAGGAATCTCTTTTCATCTCCCTTTCTCTCTTATTTGATAAGAAAGGTAAGAGAGGTGGCTCTGAAGAGAACCTGTATAGAATTATATTCTGGTAAGGAGAGCTTCTCTCTCTCCTCAAGTCGCCCAACCATTCTCTGCCTTTCTATCCCGCCTCATCACTGTATAACCTTTCCTTGGAACACTCCCAAAGGCTTCTAAGCATGATACAGAGATACCTGTTCATCGGTCTGTATTATTCACTGTTACCTGAAGATGGGAATGGCCTGGACACACTCTTCTCCCCGGGAGGATCAAGATACGAGACTCCATCCTAGAAGAACAAAGTAGTCCTTACCAGACAACAAAGTCACTTTGACTTTGCCCTCCCCTATTCACAGAGATGAATAGATAAAATGAGCGTGCACATGCAAGGAAATCTTATTCAGCTGTGACAAATTAAATTGTGGCGTTTTTCAAGAAAAAAATGAATGAAACTGGAGATCATTGTGTTAAGTAAAATAATCCAAATTCAATGTGACAAACACTGCAAGTGTTCTCTCATGCAGAACCTAGACCTAAATTTATACACATGTAGGCATGAAAATGGAAAGTGTACCAAGAGACTGGGGAGGGGTTTAAAGGGAGGAGGGAAAAAGCAACAAAATTCAGATGACATGAAGCCAAAAGGGGGAGGGGCACTATTTGAGAGAAGGGAAGGGACCAGCAGAGGCAGAGCAGAGGGGGAAGGAGGGCAGTGGGAGTTACTAGGAATAAAGTACAATTATATACATCACAATGAAAGCCTGTATATTGCTTGTGCGAGTGCTGGGAACTGAGCCCTGGTTCTCTGAAAGAGAAGCAAATGCTTCTAACCACTGAGCCATCTTTCCAGCCTCCAAGACAGTTTATTGAGAAATATGAAAAGGTTTGGAAGAAGCTCCAAAACCCCTGTGCCATGTGAGTTCAAATCTTGTCAGGTTACCAGCCTTCTCCTGAGTGTAATAGCTGAGCATTCTTTACTTGAGCTGTTTGTTACATGTAGCCCTACTGCGGGAGGTTCCAGTCTTTCTACCCATTGGCTTCTTTCATCTGTTAATCCTAATGCCTTTCTTTTTTCATACCCCAACTCTCCTATACAATGACCTTGCTAACAAGTGTTTGTGTGTGTGTGTGTGTGTGTGTGTGTGTGTGTGTGTGTGTGTGAAAGAGAGAGAGAGAGAGAGAGAGAGAGAGAGAGAGATCTAATATTGCACTCAAACATGAGCTCACTGATACATCTGAACAATACATGTTTGATGTATTAGATAGATGACATGTGTGAAGTTAATCACAAGGGTTTGGAAACAACAAACACTCCTTGAAGGTGACAAGTCAAGGGGGAGATGGAAGACCCAACAATTGGATGCCCCGTGATCATGAAAACAAGACAAATGAGAAAACTCTGTACACACTGATTGAGCGATGTCATTCTGTGCACATTTAAATGGAAAAACAAGATAGATAGCAGGACATATATGTCTGGAGACTGAAAAAAAAATAGGGTCTGTAGAGATGGCTGAGCAGCAAGAGCACTGGCTGCCCTTCCAGAGGACCCACCTTTGGTTCCCATCACCCACATGGCTACTCACAACCATCCATAACTCCAGCCCAAGAGGATACAATGTCATCTTCTAGCTCCCAAGAGCCCTGGACACAGGTGCACAAACATTTGTGCAAGCAAAGTACCCATATGTACAAAACAAATAACTTTTTAAAGGAAAAATTCAATAAGGCATAATCTTACTGTCGTGAATATGCCTGGTGATATTCTAGAGGAAAAGTCAAAGAAATTGTTAACAGTATTTTCAGAGATAAGATTGAGGGTTAAGCAGGAGGAAATAGGAATTGAAGAGGAATTTTTGATAGTTGCTTTTTCTATTATTTTAACACAGAAACATAAGTAATTTAAAAATAATCCAGGTATGGTGACACACACCTTTAATCCTAGCATCAAGGAGGTAGAGGTAGGCAGATCTCTATGAGGTGTGTCTGGTCTACAAAGTGAGTTCCAAGCCAGCCGGAGCTATATAGAGTAAGACCTTGTCTCAAAAAAATAAAAATAAAACAAAAATATGTGAATTACAAGGATGCTTAAAATAAGTACATAATATTAGATTGTATGCTTAAAGTCCCAGCTCCACTGGCAAGTCATTGCAATAAAATTATATTCCCAATATCACATAAATCAATGTTTCTTTAGAGTATCACATCATAGATCACATTGGCTCTAAAATAAAGGGTAATTCCTCTCCACAAACTTATTAAAATACATTGTACTTGAAGCTTTTTTTATAAACATTCTCACACTTGCATCATTTTCTTCAAAGTTATTTTTTTCTCCAAAAATCACAGGCAATTGAGATGTGATTCTTCCCCTTCATTGACAAACCTCATTTCTATAAAAGCGTTTGTCACCCGCAAATTTGTTTTATATTTTTCAAACCTCAATTTTGGTTATTTCCTAACAAAACACTATCTGTAAATGAAATCTCTTGTGAGACTGCAGAACACTTGCTGAGTGAGCGGAGCAGGGCTGCGCACATCACAGGATGTGGAAGCAGAAGATACAGGCTCTGGTATCAGTGTTTCTTGCCTTTCCTTTAGGAACCAGCCTAACCCAGGGGTCCTAGATGTCCCTTCTCTTTCTCTATCTGACCAAATGAATGCATCCTTGTCTTCAAGATCTACATGACACGATTGGATGCTCCTTGAGTGGTGCTGTTGTCCGTATGGTGTGCTAAGAGCCTATGCTAAAACCCTATCTCATAAAGTGATGGTGTTAGGATGTAGGATGCTAAGGGAGATGATTAGGGCAAGAATGGGTCCTCACACAATGTGATTGGTACCCTTATAAAGTAGGACCGAAGTCATGTATTCTTCCGCTCTTCTACCATGTAAGAGAACTTGTGATGTCCGAGAAAGGAGCCTTGACCAACCCAATTCATGATTCTGAATTTCTCAGAACTAAGAAAACCCAACTGTTTGTTGTTAATAAGCTCCCAGTCTTCGGTATAGGTATATTTATGGTGGCCCCAAATGACCAACATAACTTGTTCATCTTACAGTAAGATTTCCATCAGCCTAGGCAGTGCTGATGTTTTGAGTTTCATCATTCTTTTCAGTGAAAAGGAATTTGTTCTCTGCATTATAGGATGCTCAGCCCAGCCCATGAATTCTACACCTGCAATTCTAGCAGCACCTCCTCTCAATGGGAAATGAAAAATACTTCTAAATCATCATCAAATGGTCCCCATAGAAAAACACCTCTTTTAATTCGACCAGTGCCTTAGGAATCTGAGCGTTGTCAATATCTCGTGGGTGACCCACTGGATGGTAAGATGTTTCTCAGAGAACTTGAAATGGAAAGCATTCTGTGGCAGCATCTGTCAGATTTTTTCTAGGCAGCAGAGTCCAGTCCTGACTTGGTGAGAATCCAAAGTGCTCATTAAGCAAGAATTCCCTTTCCTCACCCCTCTTAGTCAGGAAAAGATCTAACCACGTTGCTTGTATTCAGATGCTCTACCTCAAAAAAAAAAAAAGAGTTCTTTTTCTAAGAAATACAACCTAATATTCAGGTGTACTGTTCTGAGCCAGAACACGCCTCTGGTATTATCTCATGATTCAGTCCTACTCTAGAGCACAGACTCAACATTGCCCCAGCACTTCTACCCCAGTGTGTATAAGTCACTGTGAGTGAGCAGTGAGCAAAGTTATAGTGACTAAAGAGCTTTATTCAAACCCTCATTGGGTCACTAAACAGTCTTTCCAAGTCCCTCTGTAGATACACAGACAAGAAGAAGACCCACAGAAGAGTAGAATAGAAGTCCTGGGTACAGAGTTACTACCATATGCTATCTATAATGTCCTATTTCGGGGCTCACAGAGAAGAGATCACTTTGAATATCAGAAGAGTCTCTGGATGTTGGATTTTGAAGTGCCAGGATTGTTACAGTTTTGGACATACTTAAAGAGACTAACATAATACTTTGTGGAGCCAGGAATAGAATGTTATCATTTAAAGTGATATGTTTGTCTACTAAGTTGACAGGGTGGGTTTTTTTTTTTTAAATTGTCATTGATTAGATCAAGAAATCTCTAGGGAATTGGTAAAGCACACCTTTGGGTGGGTCTGTAAGGGCATCTCTACATAAAATTAACTAAGGAATAAAGACCCACCCTGAATGTGGGCAGCATCATACCCCAGACTGAGAGCCAAAAACAACTTAAAAGAAAACAGCAGACAAACCAGCTGAGTGCCAGCATTCCCTGTTCTACCTCCTCATCAGTTGAGATATCAACAAGCAAGTAGCACAGAGGTACCCTATGCCATGCCTTCTCTGTCACGGTGAACTTCATTCCCTCAGAACATGAGCCCAAATAAACTACTCCTCCATTAAAAATATATGGGTATCATAACTTTGAATTCATTTTTCTGTTTAATTTAGAATATCTGTTAGAGATGAGAAAGCTAGAAACATACCATGGGGGTAGAAGGCCTGACAGGTGCATCCATAGTAGAACTCATGTGAAATTAAAATGGAGGAGAAGGATACTGGGGTAGTAAGGTTTACATGGGGAATAAAGGAGATGGAGGAGAAGGGGAATGGTTAGTCAAAGTTCAAATATAAAAAGAAGATATAGGAAAGCCCACAACTCTAAAAAGCTAATCTTAAATAAACATATTTTTAAAAATAGAAATGGAAGTACCTCCTAAGGGTGAATGAGGTCAATCCCAGAATCCATGGATGGTCAATGGAAAATCCAGTGACAGATACAGGTTAAGTCCCACTGGTGGTGGTCAGGAAGACACCAGAGGCTCCTAAAACAATGCAGCCTATTACTGTTCTTCTTGGGTGTTTATCAGAACTAGATGATAAGATTCTGTTGCTGGAGACACCAGGGGCTTTGGTTGTGAGGTATAAGAAGGAAATCAAGCGGGAACAGGAAGCTCCCTTCTGGTTGGCTAGCATACATACCAGAAGTCTTCAGCAGTCTATGAGCTGTGAACCCTGAAAGCTCTTACACCCTGCAAGAAAAGCTATGCCCACTGGTGTAATGGGGGGACGCTGTTATGGGGGTAACCAGCTACTCTCTGATTGTTTCTGGGACCTGCTTCTATCTTGGGGAAGAACTCAAGCTGTAAACCCAGTCCAAAGCTTATGACAGAGTAGGTCACATGCCCCAAGGGAGGCCTTACCACTGTCGTTTTGGTAAACTGGCATTCTGTCAAGCTGCCTTCTAAATATTTACTAGCTAGTTCTGCCAGAGTTCTTTATCACAGCGACAGAAAAGTGAAAACCACGATGACCAACTCTAACTGAGAACGAATCTATTACCAAATTTTCTTTCTTTTGTTCATTGTTTCTTTCTTCTCTCTCAGCTATAATTTTCGTAATTTTTAGACAAGTACTTGAGGGCAGACACCTGTGTGGGCATGAGGACGCAAAGCTGCATCCCTGAGCAGGGGCAGGGGGAGATGCCAGAAACAGGGATATGAATATCCTACCGAGGACTGAAGGGAGCATTCACTCTGCTAGACGTAAATAGACTAAGTCCAATCTGGTGGGATGATCTGTCTTTGTGGTCATCTTGAATAGACTCAAACTCACCCATGACACAGACCTAGGTGTGAGTGTTTCCAGAGAGGCTGGACTGATGGGAAGGACTCACCCTGAATATGGGTAGCACTTGCTATGGGCTGTGGCTGAATAAAAATGGGGAAAGGAGGAAGAGAGACAGACAAGCATAGGAATCCCGTCCTTTGCTTCCTGATACCGATGTGCTTTAAGGACCCCTTCACACAGGAGCCATGGCTGCCAGGAGCTGCTCCTATCCTCATGTATCCCTAGCATGGTTGACATTGCCTTCTCACAATGAGAGCCTGGCTAAACCCTCTCACCCGCATAAGGCACTGATTCTCAGGTTCTTGGTCACAGAGCCTATGTAAGTTAATGCTATCTGATAAAATCGAGGTACAGACCTCTAAGCTGTTGTGACAAACTCTCCCAAGGTAGGATCTGCCCGCAGCTGGGCAGTAAAACACCCTTTTTAATATTTCATCATGTGAGCTAAACCAAATGTGAAAGAAAGACAAAAACACAGACAGGAAGGAAGGAAGGAAGGAAGGAAGGAAGGAAGGAAGGAAGGAAGGAAGGAA
>JANHMN010000020.1:47216866-47229545 GCA_030674055.1 Rhabdomys pumilio | reverse complement strand
CTCTCTCTCTTTCTCTCTCTCCTTCTCTCTCCCTCTTTCTTTCTCTCTTTCTCTCTTTCTCTCTCTCTCCCTCTCTCCATCTCTCTCTTTCTCTCTCTCTTTCTCTCTCTTTCTCTCTTTCTCTCTCTCTCCCTTTCTCTCCCTCTCTCTCTTTCTCTCTCTCTTTCTCTCTTTCTCTCTCTCTCCCTTTCTCTCCCTCTCCCTCTCTCTCTTTCTCTCTTTCTCTCTCCCAAAAGAATATGCAATGTCAGCCTTTGCTATATACTTCATTTCTTAACCAATTTTTGCTTATAAAACTATCTCCTCCATGTATGTTAAGTGTATTTTCCTATCAATTTTTTCTTTTCATTTCCTAATTTTGTGTCAGTGCTGAGGGTCAGACCAGACTGCATGAGCTCTATTCTGAAGAACTGCTGTTCCTACCAGTATTTTTAGCAATGTCTTATGTTGAACCCCTAACCTTCCTGCCTCAGCCTCACAAGAGCTGGGATGCACCCCCACCACCCAATTTATGAAGTGCCTGAGATCAAACCCGGGGCTTTGGGAATGCTAAGTAAGCACTCTGCCAACTGAGCTACAGCCTCAGTCCTGTTCAGAAGCTGCCAGAAGTACACAGGTCAACTACAAGAAATAAACATCAAACTTTGGGGGTACCTGTAACACCTGAGACTTATATCAGTAGAGGAGATAAGCAAAGGACGGGGTTCTATAACAGACAGGTACGGTGATGTAACCTTGAAAGGAGAACTGTGTATTAGGCCAGCCTGGGCTACACCGTGTGCCCTGCTTCAAAAATAAATAAATAAATAAATAAATAAATAAATAAATAAATAAATAAATAAAGTTAGTCTCTAATGGGACTGTCTTCTGTATTTCAGGACAATAAGGAGTAAGCAGGGTCAACGAAAGGAACTAGAATACATTTTTAGAATAATTTTTAGATAACTATTGATTTTTTTTCAAGGGGAAAGAACTATTTGCAATGTATGGGAATGGTGCTAAAGAACACGAATGCTGTTGCAGTCACCGATGGGATGACAATGTGTGGCTGCTATAGGAGCGAGCATGCTCCTGCTGTGACCTGAGGATCACCCATTTCCTTTAGAGCATCACTAGCTAACACACCTTCAGTCTGCAAAGTCTATCCCAGCACCTTCCATGGTTGGCTCCACCAACTTACAGTTACAGGAAAGCCAGGCTTACAAGTTAGTAGCTAAGCAAGGCTCTGGGTTTCAGTCAGTTCCCGGGGCTCAGCACACCTAACTACTGACTTGGCTGAGAAAGAGACAAGGGGTGCCCACCACGCCACTAACATTGTAAATTGTCTTCCGGGAAGTGAGCCAGACTGGCGGTTCTCCTTCCTGTTGTCTCCACATTCTGTATCTGAAAGCACCTTCACAGGTCTCATTCTCTGTGCTGTGATTATTAATGTCCTCTCAAAGGAAGATGGACATTGGCCAACCTCAAACAAATGTGTAAAACTGAAAGGTTTTCTTTTCTTTCATTTTTTGTTCTGTTTTTGTTTGATTGATTGTTTGGTTTTCAGCTCACAGTGGCTCCTTTGTTTTAATACTTACATTTGGTTTTGAAACAAAACACGTTCTGAGTCAAGAATATCAATCTTCTAAAGACCTGGCTAAGAGGTAGAGAACACACTGGAAGGCTAAGGAGGCATGGTAAGAAGACCAGATCCAATCTGGGCATGAGACAGTCACAGTTCTCTGTGAGTTCAAGGCAAGCCTTGTCTATAGTAGGAACCCCAGCCTAGCTTTGGGCTAGTAAGACTCTGGAGGTAAATGGGGAAGAAGAGGTTCAGGATCAGGTGTGGGGAGAGACAGGATAGATGGCCAGAGGGTTGTGAGAATGAATGGAAATCTGCACCTGGAGGGGATTGGGGGGGGGAGACCATCTCGAGGACGTGCCAGAAACCTGGAATAGGGGAGGCACCCAAGAATCAATGCAGTGGGGGTGACCTTAGCTGAAACTCACAGAAACGGGGACATGGAACTTGAAGAGACCACCTCCTGTATCTAGGGAGGAACCCCAGTGGAGCGATAGGAACACCAACTCACCCATAAAACTTTAGAACCAAAATTTATCCTGTCTACAAGAAATGCAGGGACAAAGATGGAGCAGAGACTGTGGGAATGGCCAAGCAATAACTGGTCAACTAGAGACCCATGGGGAGAGTACCAATTCTTGACACTATTAATGACACTCTATTATGCTTGCGAACAGGCACCTAGCATGGCTGTCTTCTGAGAGGCTTCACCCAGCAGCTGACTCATAGATGCAGAGAGGCCCTTAGCCAAACATCAGAGGAAGCTGACCTTCATGGAAGAGTTGGAGGAAGGATTGAGGGCCCCAGAGAAAATAGGAACTCCACAGGAAGATCAACAGAGTCAACTAACCTGGACCCTTGGGGCTCTCAGAGACTGAACCACCAACCAAAAAGCATACACACCAGCTGGACTTAAGCCCTCCCCACACATATGTAGCAAATGTGCAGCTGGATCTCCATGTGGGCTCTCCAACAGTGGCAGAGGGGGCTATCCCAAAAGCTGCTGCCTATCTGTGGATCCTATTCCCCTAATTGGGCTGCCTTGTCTGGCCTCAGTGGAAGAAGATGTGACTAACCCTGCAGAGACTTGATGTGCCAGGGTTGGGGGATACCCAGGAGATCTCCACCTCTCAGAGGAGAAGGAAAGGGGTCAGTCAGGGAGGGACAGTCAAGGAGGGGTACGGGGGAGGGGGCAGTGTTTGGGATGTAAATAGATAAATAATTGTTTTAAAAAATTAATTAAGTAAATAAAAGAAATCGGAGGCGCCATTTGTATTTCCTATCTCACCCTTATGACCTCATCTGTGAAAATAGTAATACATCACAAGATCATTACAAGTTTTTATAAAGACATATTTATATTTAAGTATTGGCATTTAATGAGTATTCAAAAACGTTAATTTTCTTTCACTAGGGATAATCTTCTCTGGTTAATAGCTTCGGCGTTCAGTATTATTTTCATGGAGTAATCACTACAATTTCTATTTCAGCCACTGTTTCTCCTAAAATTGCCCATGAGAATGTATCATCCTGTGCCCGGTATTAGTGTTATGGCTATCAGCTGATGCCCAAATGCTGAGTCCCTGCTGCATACCATAGAGTCTTTCCCCTATTGCTCCTTTAAGGATGCTTGGTTGGTTACATGCCTCATGCCTAGCCTAGTGCAGAGCCAACCACCCTTCTGATAACCATGGTGAGAAGTGGGCTGGAGAGATGGCTCATCGATCAAAAGCATCCACTGCTCATGCAGAAGGCCGGGATGTTCCTGAACAGTCCTCAGCACTCATCTGATGGCCCACAACCATCTATAACTCTAGCATTGTGGAATTTGCCACCATCTTCTGGCCTTTGCATGCACATAGTACACAAAACCCTCTTACACACACACACACACACACACACACACACACACACAATATTTAAAGAAAACTAGCAAGTCATAAATCTATATAATTAAGCATAAGAGAAAACAAAGGCTTTGGTCATTACTGGTATTGAGTACATTATTTGTCTATTGGCTCAGTCCACCTGAAATCTGTTTTTTAGCTCTGATTGGACATAGTGCTTGCCAAGTTTTGCAAACAAACTCTAGAGTCTGACTTGCAGCTTATTTCCTGGAACAGGAAAAAAATTTTTTCATAAGGCAAAATAATAGGACTGTCATTAAGACAGTCACAAACCCAAGGTCTGAGGAGAAATTGGGTCAGTATAAAAAGAAATCATATTTTAGGCAAACAAATCCATTTTTTGCATTAATTTTTTATTTCATCAATCCTTCCTGCCAATGATGCCATTTCTGGGGAATGCACCAGGATCTGGGAGCAGAATCTCTGAAGATTTGACTAAGTAATAAGAATATTCACAGCAGAAAAGATTCCTTAACTGAGCTGAGAGGCCAAAGAGTCAGACTCAGCAGTTTTCTCTGTTATTTGGCTAAATCAGCTGCTCCTAACTTGTTTTAGTTTTATTTTTAAAGAGGAGGAGGAGGAGGAGGGAAGAGGAGTTGGGAGAGAAAAGGGGAGGAGAAGGAAGAAGAAGAGGAGAAGCTTAGCCCTGAGATAGGCTGCCACTCACTCAGCTTCCCTCCTGCAACTGTTTCCCACTTCTAAGAGTTAACTGGAGTTCATTCCCTCTGTTTCCTCCTGTGTCTGTTGCCTCTACACCCCACCCCACCCCCAGCTCTGAGGCCTTGGTACTTTCAGACTGTCATCGTAGGTAATTCTCCCATTCAGTTAAAATGGGCTCCCTAAAGATATGGGAACATAGAGAGGGTGACTTCAAAGAGTTTGAATACCCTCAGAATTAGTCTCTGTATTTCTGGAACAACCAACAGAATCCTCCTGTGTCACTCACAGTTAGGATACAGCTTTACTCTTTAAGGACCACAGTACAACCACATATGCTTATGAAACACTTCCTAGACGAGAGGGCAGCTGTGCATTGAGTCAGTGGGTAAAGGGAAGCTGCTGCCAAGCCTGAAGACTTGAGTTAGATGCCCAGGTCCCACATGGTAGACAGAACTGATTCAATACATTCTCCTCTGACCTCTACTCATGTGTGACAGCATGTACACACACAAAACAAATATGACTTTTAAAGATGTGTTTATATTTTTATATGTGTTTTTGCCTGCATGTATGTGTACCATAAGCATGCAATTCCCCAGAGGTCAGAATTAAGCATCAGATCCCTGGAATTGGAGTTAAAGCTGACTGTGAGCCATCACGTGCTTGCTGGGAACTGAACCTCTCTGCAAGAATAGCAAATGATTCTAATCGCTCTAGGCTCCATAAATGTTTTTTGGTTGGTTTGTTGTTTTTGTTTTCTGTTTGTTTTGTTCTTTCTTTTTGACACAGAGTTTCTCTGTGTAGCCCTGGCTGTCCTGGAACTCATTCTGCAGACCAGGCTGGCCTCAAACTCACAGAGATCCACCTACCTCTGCCTACTTGAGGGCTTGTGCCACCACTGCCTGGCCTTTTTAGGGGAGGATTTCAGTGAACACCATTTTCTCCAGATCATTTCATTGGGGAATTGAAAAATAATCTTAGGCAGAAGTAGAATCCAACAGCTATTTTCATCACATGTCATTCACTTGATATTTACATTTTGTATCTCCGTGTAATGCCATGCTTTATATAAAGAAGGAACGGGTTTGTATGAAGGGTTACAGCAATGTCCCAGGAATCAAACCAGGTAAGTGATAGGATTGGAGCACTAACTTACCTAGATTATGTTAGAGGCCTCTTTAGCCTCAGAAACCCCATCTTGTAAACAGTCTCCATCTCGTTCTTGATTGAATTCTTAGAAACAGAAATGGCTTCTGGCCCCAGTTGCCCCATATGAACTTAGACCACAGTATCTCACCCAATGCTTTGTTCTTTAGCAACCAGTTGGGACTTAAACCCAGCTGGGACTGAACCCCAGCTGCTGCTATGAGGGATCTGATTGGCTGGTCTCCATCTAGGCCAAGTAATCAGGGAAGTTGTCTGAGGTATTTGACAGATAGTAACCCACTTAAGATACCAGATGTGAACAACAGTTGGAAATACACAAAATGCATGTAGCCAAATGGCTGCCCCTACCCTTACCCCTGCCCTACCTAATTTATGGGGGTTTTCTTTAAAAAGTTGCTCAATCCTGCCCCCCTCCCTCCACTGACATAGTTTGGATCCCTAACCTAGCAGTCTCCCTGATATATTAGTTTTCTTGCTTTTTATGGTAGATTACTGCCAAATTCTCTGACCTAACAATTAATAACACAACTCCCATTCTCTACTTGCCTTCTACACTTTCTAGATCCTCATCGTGCCCAAGGTTCATGTCCAACGATGTGGAACATGCTAAGGAACTAGAAAATAAACAGAAGTCCTAACCACAAGCAAAGGAGAGGGTTCCTTAAGCCTTCTCCTCATTCTTCATGCAGAAATGTCAAACTCCAGATGTGAAGATGATCTGTCTGTAACATCTGTCATGCTACTGTCAACTGGGTTGATTCAGCTGATGTGACTGGCTAGGTAGCCAGACGCTTTTTCCTCTTTGACCATCCCATGTGCACGAAGAACAGCTTGCTCAGTCACAAAGGATGACCTTCCCTGATGGAGGACCATTCTTTAGTCAAGGGTATATTCAAAGATTCTCTTACCTGCTAGAATCTCTAACCAATCAATCCCTCAAGAAACGCCAAGCTCCTGTGTTCTTCCTCCCCGACCAACGTTGTTACGGTTCCATAAAAAGTATCCAGGATGCTCCAACAAATAATGTCAAGAAAAGGCTACAACCTACTGATTTTAACAGTAGTTTTCAAAACTGGTATCATGAACTTTAAAAGGCAGGAAGGGTGACAGGCTGGAACTCACAACTTTGGGGTGCCCCATCAAGTTTATAATTGAACAGAAAACCTAATGTTTCAAGTGAGAAGTCTATGTTCCTCATTATCCTGATTACCTACCACAGTATAACACACACACACACACACACACACACACACACACACGCACGCACGCACGCACGCATGCACGAACTCACAAATCAGTGGACAGGAATAACCCCTTTATCATGAGCATGAATGTTATGGATCAGGAATGTGAGCAGAACATAGCAAGCAAGCATGAGTGGCTTGTCTCTCCCCACCATGTTAGATTTTCAGCAAGAGCTTCTCAGAGGGTTAGGGTACTTCCTATACATCTACCCCTGGGGTTCTGGCCAAGATGGGTCTTCTAATACTGTGACCTGGAACACCTGTGTGTAGTTGAGACTTCCTAAGCATGTTGACTTGGGAGTCCAAAGAAAGAACATTCTAAGAGAACCAAGCAGAACCCATATTCCCCCTTATGACCTACCCTAGGAATACACATAGCCTCATTCCCTTATATTGTATTGGTCAAAATGGTTACAAGTCTGTCCACATTCACAAGTGAACATGTTCCTACACTCATCTGTTGGGAGGGTGAAAATCAGCAAGCTTCTGGCTATTTCTCCAAAACCGCTTAACCAAATCATTGGAGCTGGAATTACAAAGAAGAAAAGCATAGAGAGATTGGATTGGGGATCAGGGAGGCAACACAAAAGTACCTTCTTTTTTCTCTAATAAATCATTGTCTCAGTTTTCCATTTCTCCCTTAGCAAGACAGAAACAGGAATTATAAGGTGGATCACATAAAATTGATTATTCACAACTATTTATAGCCCAGAACAACTGCAATTTGTTTGATCTATGCTTAATCTATATGCTTTATAGAAACATAAGGCTAAAAGGAAGTTTAAGAAAAGATAAATTCTATTCAGGGAAGAGGGGGTTGATGTTTCTGTTTTGTTTAGATTTCTTTCATGGAATTTTGTAATATTTATAACTTAAAGAGAAATTGATACCTCACAATGGCCTTTTGTATTTTAATAATCACCTAATCAACTTCCAGGGCATATGCCCTGTGATTATGATTCTCCTTTAATGCCGACAAATATCATTTCTAAAACCCTCATTAAGATGTCATTTAAAGTGTTATGTAGCAATTTCCTCTGAGACAAAGCCTTGCACCATGGAAAGAAGCTCCTTAAGGCACAGGATGTTCTAAGGCAAGGTGAAACATTCCACCTACAGGGAGCTCATTGGGCTCAGGAAGTAAACAACTCAATAACTTCAGGAAGTCCCTGAAACTAAACAGATTCATTAGATCCCTCCCATTCCAAACTTAGATAAGCAGTAAGGACCCTTAAGAGATCCTGTCAGACTAGCCACACTGCTTGGAAGAGGCCCAGACAAACTCAGATGCTGAGAAAAGACACTTTCTGTTGAGGTGCCTATAAGTCATGAGCAAGCCCCAGAGTTTCAGTTTTCATAAGCTGCCACCCATGTTGGGGTGAGATTTTAGTGAGTTGCCTTTGAGTTATTTCCTCTCCTGTAAGTAACCCCTAACCCATACTGCTGTAAGTAACTTCAAAAACATGTTGGTTCACCAAGTTGTACTTTGGTGATATAATCGTCTGACATCTGGTCTCAATCTGGGGTGAGTAGACATCTATTCACATCTACCCAGGAATAGTGTCTCACAGGATGTGGTACTAAATATAACATGCTTGCTTTTTATGAGCCAAATTCTTGATCCTTGGCAATTTTACTCTGCTTTGTATAGTGTTCTATCAAATGTTACACTTCATCATTTCCTTGATACAAAATAGATCAACTTCCTATAATTACTTATTAAAGCATATCACCCATCACTATCCACACTGGCAGTCATCTACTTTTTTGCTGTTGCAGATACATGACTGGTCACTTTAGGTTTTATACTGACATAAAATGGAAAGACAAGAAATTGAATTCTATCTAGCTGAAAATACCAGTCAGACAAATGACCCAAAAGTTATCTTGCCACGATATATATATCTGCAAAATACATCCATCAAAACTGGATCTACTGATGGACCACAAACTTTGGACTCTCCAGACATGATCTGAGCAACAGAACTCATAATCAACCTCTTGAAGTTATCCAACTGCAAGCCAATATTGCTAACATCCAGGTTGTTCTCTCTTGTTTATCTCCTGGTTAGCTAAGTTACCTCAGTGGTAGAGATACCTGAACACAATAACAGAACACTAAATGAAGCCAGCTGAAGCAATGCCTGTGTCCTAGGCAGCCAGAAGAAGAAACAGCAAGTTGGCTGTCTTTGGTTCTGAAGATTCAGAGTTGCACCCATTTCTGGAGGTGTGTAATACTGTACTCATTTTATAATTAAAATGCCTATGTCCCCAGAAGTCCACTGGACCCAAGGCAGGCACCTATCTACTTACTACTGATAAAAAAATTTATTTGTAACAGTTTCTTTAAATGTCAAATTATTTAAAAATTAATTTAGAACTCTCCACTGCCTGCATGAGAATGTGTTTCCTGTCTGCCCTCCAAATCCCCCTCATATTCGTGCATCTCCCAGATCTCATCAGAGAATCTTGTTTATGCAGTAGCTGGTGAGACCCACAATAGGCTAAGATTCAGACAGTGAGAGAATGTAGAATGACCAGCCCTAAATGAAGCACTCCCTCCTCCCAGTGCTTGGAGATCATTGCAGAAGAGTGGGCAAGAATAGTGTAAGAGCAAGAGGAGGTACATGACTTCAGGAAAATGGTGCCTTCCGGGCACAGCAGGGCTGCTGTGTCGACAGTCAGAAAGCAAAGGGAAGAGAAAATGGCTACTCAGCTCAATTTTTTCTCTTTGTCTACTCTATAACTTCAAGCCAAGTAATAACCCAGGCTCAAAGTAAATCTTCCCCGTTCAGCTAAACCTACTGTGAACACCATCATAGACACACCTTGAGGTACATCTCCTGGACGATTGCAAATCGAGTCAAATTGGCAATAAAGATGAACCACCACAATCCCATAGAGCCCAGGTCCAGAAAAGGAGACCTGGAAAAGTCTCCTTCTTGAAAACTAATTCTGATGAGGCATGACATAATGGCACTTCTCTTGCCAAATGAAAATCACATTTGTAAGATCTTTATCCTCCTGCTCACCTACCTCCAAAAGGAATAGACAGAGGCAGGCATGGGTATATAAACACTCTGCAAATATTTTCTTTCTAAAAACTAGCAGATACGTTTGTTTTTTTGGTATAAATTAGCAATCAAAGAGAAAATAATTTCAAACAATTACGATAATAAAAAAACAAAGAATGAATGTCTGTAGTCAGAAAGTTGGACAGTGGTATTAGTGGAATTTTCTAGCCTATGGTTTAATTAAGGATTGCCAAAATTAGCATGCATGCCCTTTAGAACACCGAGCCTCTCTCCATTACTCTCCTCAACTAAGTCCCCATTCTTTTATCTCACCAGATACTGCCGTGTCCCCTCCTGGTACCTCTGTCACACCTGAAAACCATAAGGGTTGCTCCAGATGAGCAGAGGAAGGAGGTATTGCCCTCCTAGAGGAAGGAAAGTGTGTTGACACCCACCTTATTCCAGGCCTTGAGAGACTGGTATAATTACCTAGGAGAGGCTGTGGGCAGATGGCAGGCTCGGCATCCCAGGCTTTTGGTCAGCAGGGCTCCACGAGATGTTTTCCCTGACATTTTGCTCAAGATGTTTCCAATACACAAAGTTGGCAGCATAGGAGCTTGTGAAGTGTTTGCTGTCTGAAATTATGGTCTTGTCATGATGCTTTAGCCCAATAAGTATGTGCCTCTCCTCGATTCCTCTGCCAAGTCTATAGAAGACAGACCAGAGACAGGACAAGAGCATCATGTACCTGAAGAAGAAGCAGGAATGCCAGCATACGGTAGAACTGAGTCCAGCACAAAGACGAGTGAACAGCTGGGACTCAGTAGGTAAAGTACTTGCCACCAAAGAACAAGGACTTGAAATCAGATCTCCAGAACCCACAGAACCAGGTGAGGACACGTTCCTAGAATCCCAGCACATGGAGGCAGAAACAGGAGAATCTCTGAAGATCACTGGTCAACCAGCCCAGCCAATCAATGACCCTCAAGCTCAGACCTTGTCTCAAAAAATACCCCAGAGAAGCAACTGAAGGAGACACCTGACCTCGACCTCTGTCCCCGAGATGCACCCTCACATAGGTGCATGTGAATGTACACACTCACAAACACACAAGGACAGTGGAGACTGGGCTGTGCCTGACTTTGGTTCTTCAGACTTCTCCATTTTCATCTCTGAGTAGTATCTAAGAAGCCGGTAAGAGCCGAGACCCTCTAGACAGAGAGCAAGAGACCTGATCAGAGCAGAAATGTAGTCCCACTAAGTATTGGACTTCTGCCTCCATTGAATGCTTATCTCAGCACCACCCTACTTGACAGGATGTTTGTCTGTGACCTATAGGAGTCAACATGGCACAAGAGCTGTCCTAACCTTAAGAGTCTGGCATAAGGAAGGACAATTTCTCACAAGGACGGGAACACATGTGGCCGATTGCTGCTGGCCCAGGAAGACCCTGGTTGCTCTATTTCTTGCACATGACACTTGAGGATGCTGCTGGAGGAGAAGCAGATACACAACAGTAGGACAGAGTTCTGGAAAGGTCCTTCAGCTATGCGAACACTGCAAAGGCTGCTGACCCAGACAGGAATAAATGAAGCTTCCAGCTCAGGTGACAGACTAGACACGAGGTCTTCACAACTGTACCTTTTTGTGGTTGGTTTTGAGACACAGTCTCATATATGCCAGGTTAGCCACAAGTTCTCCATGTAGGCAATAACAACCTTAAACTTCTGGTCATCCTGTCTTAGCCTCCCAAGTGCTGGGCTTACTTAGAGGCATCCACCACACTCTTCCTAGTTATGAGATGCTGGGAATAAAAGCCAAAACTTGTTGCATGCCAGGCAGCCTCTCTATCCACTGAGCCACATTCCCAGCCCCTACTTTAAAAGACCAAATGCCTACTAACTAGGGTTCCACCCATACGGAATATTTTAATAATGGGATGGATCTGGCTTACTGATAACAGTAGGTCACTCATAGATGCAAATTAGAATCTAAGGCACATTAAGAGCTGGTATCAGGACATCCAAAGGTCTTCTAGATTGCTCAGAGGCATATCTTCAGGGCCCAGCCTCAAGAGTCCATATATAGCACCTAGAAGAACAGACAATTTCTTCAAAGAGTCCCACAGTGACAGTGAAGGACAGGGCAGAAAGTCAAAGCCCAACCATGAAGGACGCCAGGGATGACCAAGCGTCCATCTCAAGACCGTCTCCCTAACAATCTGCCTCTCTGGTTCTTGCCCAGAGCTCTGGGGAGCTGAGGGAAACAGGGAGACAGAGCTCGTGGGCAGCAGATGATAGAGGCAAACAGCAGACCAAATCTGACTGCAGGCAGCTCAAAGGCCCTACTAATGTATCTAAAATTAATAAACATCTGCTTCCTCAGCAGTAAATCATGTACAAATTGCTATAACAAAGTATATATTTACAAAAATCTCCTTTTATGTCTTTGTTCATTCAACTGTCTAATTAAACACAAACAGATGAAGCTGGAGTCAATATTTTCCTGGTTCCTCTCAAGATTTTTCAGCCCAAGACCTGACCACAGGAAGCACTAAGTCACTGCTTCCCATTGAAAGGAGATGGTGAAGCAGGAAGATGGAACTGTCTTTAACTGCAGTGGAAAAGATGAGCCCTACTCAGGCTCAGAGCCCAGGCAGGTGCCCCATAAGCATGAGGACATAGCTTGATCTTTAGATCCAGTGGCATAGTGGCATGTGCTTGAAATCCCAGTACCACAAAGGCAGAGGCAGGCAGATCCCTGGGGCTTGTTGGTGAGCCAGCCTAGCCCACTTGGTGAGTTCTAGGCCAGTGAGAGGCCCTGTCTTAACAAAAAACAGGTGGATGATACCCAAGGAACAACAGTTAAGGTTAAGCTCTGGCTTACACACACACACACACACACACACACACACACACACACACACACAAAAGAAAACAAAGGACCATTAATCACTATGTTCAGAGAAAAAGGAAAAAACTCTCAATTTCACATGGCTGGAATGTAGCCAAGAGAAAAATGATATTTGAACTTTCTGAAGTCTTCATTCTAGACCTTGTGCCACATTAAACACACTTGTGGTGTGTGTGTGTGTGTGTGTGTGTGTGTGTGTGTGTGTGTGTGTGT
>JANHMN010000020.1:47205998-47216856 GCA_030674055.1 Rhabdomys pumilio | reverse complement strand
GTGTGTGTGTGTGTGTGTGTGTGTGTGTGTGTGTGTGTGTGTGTGTATGTGGTGTGTGTGTTATGTGTGTGTACCCCATTGTTTATTGTGCTGTGTTTTGTTTTGCTCTTCTGGAGTTCACTGTTACATCCCCTCCCCTCCAACTTCCGACCCCAAACACAGAGCCAAGACCTGAGAGTGGCTCTCCCTTTGACAGAATGTCATGAGAACTAACAAGATCATGTCTTTAAATGCTTTGATCACACAGAAGACAAACCCAAGTGGAAGTTTGTATTGTTACAGTGATTCTAATGACTATAATTAATACTAGACAACATGATGATGAGAACGTGTTGTCATTATAGTGCCTAATTAGAGCTGTCTCATCATTACTTTCTTCATGGGCCTAAGGACCGTGATCATCATTATTAATAATGGTTGGAACCACCGAGAGACAATGGCTGTATGAACAAGCAGTTTGGTGCCAGCTTGCTGTTGGACAAGGGAGAGTACTCCAGTGGTCTCTCGCTGGTCATCATGACTTTGTTAGCTGCAAATGACAGTTTAATCAGAAATGATAAGTAGCACAATGCTCTTGAATGGGAGGAAGGCAGCTCAGGCCACCAACATCTCCCTGGGGCTGTACCTCTCCCCCGGAACAATAGGCACAGGCAATCTCTAGCACAATCCCCCAAGAGGCCACTGTCATTTGTTCTTGTCCAAAAGCTCCTAGGTAGGAAGGCCTAGCTCTTCTCTGAAAGCATGAGCCAGCCACCTACTCTTAGTATCTCACTAAGCACCGAGGAACAAATTCTACATGTAGTCAGAAAGGAAAAAAAAACACATCCTCTATGAGGTCATGGCATCCAACACCCATGTCACTAGACTCCCCTGGGAAGGTCTACATACATCCAACCTGCAAGAAACAGGGCAAAGCTGGAGAGAAGAAGCATGTGCAAGGATGACCACAGAAGCCTCTGCTCACCCAAGTCATCATCACCTTCCTACTGTCATGCTCTTGCCCTTCTGCCTGTGGTCTTCCTTGTCAAAGACATCACCATTGTTGAGGCTTGCTTCAAAAGACTTTTCTTACTGGAAGTCTCTAATTCACTCCCCTCATAAGCCAGGTTACAATAGAAACATACATAGTAGATAATACTGTCATATTAACATAGAACATTTATTATTAAAGCAATAAATTGCAAGGTATGGACGTGTATGCTTGTCATCTCAGCACTTGGGAGGTGGAGGCAGGAAGATCAGGAGTTCAAGTTATCCTCAGCTACATAGCTAGTTTGAGGCCAACCTGAGCTACATAAGACTCCATGTATCAAAATAACAAATAATAGTAACATATCATATGATTATAATACCAACACATATAGTACATTGTGACAGTATAAATATGTAATGGTAACATATGTAAAAGTCTTCTATTGAGAGTTTAGTATATAGCAGATTTTGCATGTATTTTTGTTCATATAATTCTCAAAACTCTTATCCATATCACTGGTATATTTAGCTTGTGGGTATGCCCATGTGTGTGGCTAAGGATGGGCAAATGTGCGTGTGTGTGTGTGTGTGTGTGTGTGTGTGTGTGTGTGTGTGTAGGCCTAAGGTCAACTTTAGTTTTCAGCTTTCAATCATCCACCTGTTTCTTAAGACAGAATCTCACCCTGGAATATGTCAAGCACACTAGGCTGCTAGCCAGCAAGCCCCAGGTATCCACCTGATCCCCTTCATGGAGATTACAACTGTGTACCACTGTGCTCCGCTTTTTAATGTGGGTGAAGGGATTAACCTCAGGTCCCTGGGCACCTATGGCATGTGCTTTATACACCGAGCCATCCCGAAGCCCTCCTTAATTAGTATGATTATCAATCTTATTTTTTCAGATGAATCCCAAACAGGGAGTGTCCCTAAGGTCATACATGCAGCAAATACAATCTGTTAAACACTCGACACTCTGCCCTCTGTCATAGCAAGTACAGAAGATGTCTATTTTTTCATACAAATTTGGAGATGAACACAGGGCCACATGACCTTGACTTCAATTTCTGGGCTCCGTTCCATCACCATTGACAATACCCCTACTTCCTGCCCCTGCTCCAATAGGAAATCTGAAATGTAGCAGATGTTCAATAAATGTTGCTTCTAATTGAACTGAACCGGGAAACCTAGCAACAGCAGGCAGAGTGAATCAGGATAAAAATGGCGGTCGGGATGGAGGGGAGTGTGGGAGAGGGCTGCAAACCTTGGCCTTGGAAATGTCTCCTGTGAGACTCACACTATCTCCCCTGTGCTGTTGAAAAGAAAGAGAAACATGGCTGAGAGGACACCGGGTACCAGGAACCAGGCAGGATAAAGACATCCCAAACAGGTAAGAGCAGGGATTCACACAAAGTTTGCTCTGCTGCAATTAGGTATTTTGTTCTGTTCTGTTCTGTTCTGTTCTGTTCTGTTCTGTTCTGTTCTGTTCTGTTCTGTTCTGTTCTGTCTGTTTCTTGATATGGAATCTTCTACTGCCCAGGCTGGCTTTGAACTCCTGAGCATGCTGCTTCTGCCTTCCCAAGTCCTGGAATTACAGGCCTGGGTCACCGCTCCAGTTTTATGTTGTACCCAGAATCAAACCAAAGGCTTCTCGAATACTAAGCAAGTACTCTGGGAACTGAGTTATAGCCTCTGCCTTAACATTCAACTTTCGACTCTCCTGCCTCCACCTCCCAAGTGCTGGCACGATAAGGAAATACAGCTATGCCGAGTGGATAAGGAAATATTGCCATGCCAAGCTTATGTGGTGCTGGGAGTCAACCTCAGGGTTTTAAGCTAGGCAAGCACTCCAGCTACCTCCACAGCCCCACCAATTAGTTTTTTAAAGAATAAACCGAAGTCATTTTCTATTGTTATGTAACAAATTTACCACAGACTCGAGTAGCTTTAAGTGATAGATATGCATTCCCTCAAGGTTTCAGTGGCTGGGAGCCCAGACACAGTTTCTGACACGTCTCCTAAGGCTAGAGTCAAAAAACATTGGCCTAGATTCATCCGGAGCTTAGCACCGGAAGAAGCTGCTACCAGGTGTTTTGGGATAGTTAACAAAAATTATTTCTTTGGAACTGGAAGGCTTCAGCTAATTTGCTTCTTCAATGTAAATAAAAGTAAATTTTTTTTTTTTTAAAGAGGGCCTCCATTACAGGTGCAGATCTGAGTCCAGAGGGCATCTCTGGGATGTCTCAGGATGCCTAAATCTTGGAACAAAGAGATGGACCAGGGACACGTGGCTACCGATGGTTTAAGACTGAAGAGAAAGGCACTCTTGAGGGTGGAAGTAGACTAGAGAACCCTGACAGGGCCAAGACCCAGAAGCTCTGGACCGGTTGCCATGACCCTGTGTGGGCCCCTTACACAGCACCCTTCTCTCTTGCCTGCATATCACCCACTTTTCTCAGACATGCTCTGTCCCTTACAGCCCTGGTGGGGAGGGGTTTCCTGCCCTTCTGCAAACTGACTTTAGTCATGTATTAATGTTGACACACACGTCTCTCTGTGCCCCTTGCGGATCGATGTAAATTTCACTTAAATATTTAAGATGGCCAGTTTCTGGGTTCTTCTCCCTCTGCAGACAGACATGGGGATGGGCTCCCCTGCACACGCCAGGGAACCGTTTGGTGGGATTTTGAAATCTGCCATAAAAGAGATCCCATGAGAGAACCAAATCAGCTTCTCTCTCTTTGTCTGGATTATCCAATCCCCAGTAATCGCTCAAAGTGGCCAATTCTGAGGGAGAAAGGCATCTCATCATAGCTCCAGACATTCCCACCCTGGTCCCTACCTCGGCACTGGTGTACATTCAAGGAACAGTGCTTCAGGTTTCCCTCCTTGGGGAATTTGTTTCATTGTGTGCTTTGTGCTCTCCCTCGCTCCCAGCCTTCTCCCTATCTCTCTGTCTCTCTGTCAGTCTCTGTCTGTCCCTGTCTCCCTCCCTCTTCTATGTCTGTTTCTCTCTCCTCCCTCCATTCTCCCTTCCTTCCCTCCCTCCCTCCCCTTCCCCCTTTCTCCTTCTCTCTGTGTATTGCATACTTCCATTTTCAGTAAAACTTGGCTGAATGCTGAGACCTTACATTTCCTGTCTTTTTATTCTATATATCTACAGAGGAAAAAAAAAAGCATAAGTTCCTGCAACTCTAGGCAATATCCTGAGGGCACACCTACCACCTCTGTTCTTTGGTGGCTGCCCCTAAGGAAGCCCATGTCCTCTTTTGAAGGACAGTTCCAATTAGGCCAAGGTCACTCACAAAATCACCCCATAATCAACTCAGGGGCAACTAAAGGAGCTTGGTTACACCTGTAAAAGCTTTGTTGTGTGTCAGAGGACCCTGAGGGAAACGTGTGTGAAGTGACCCATATTCCCCACCTTCATAGAGAGGAAGAAGACTATAGAAGGCTGGCTCCCTACCAGGGAGGAGAGATCACAGGCCACAGTGCGAGTTCCTACCCTCCCTCCCTGTCCCTCCATCTTCCCACAGAACTGCTTTTGTTGCCTCAAAATAAGAGAATTCACATTCAAGTCTGGGTCAGGCTAACATAATCTTGTCTCTTTCGGGGAAACTCAATTTCTAAGTCAAAGTATCTTCCCCAATCACTGCTCCCATCTCTCGGACACTAAGGGTACCCTGGTCATCAAGGCATTGGGAGCATTTATTGGAGTCTGTATTTTCCTCCTCTTGGAAGATGCTCCCGCTACTTGTCAGTGATGATCCAGGGTAGGCTCTTGAATTCCCTTCCCCTCCTGCCTGTTGTTTCTAACACAGTAACAATAAGGCCAACAGCAGTCGGATAGTTCTGACAGAAGGGAGGTGCTCTCCCGCAAAGACGCCCACAATCGCACATCTGTCAAGGGCTGATGGGAAAACAAACCGAATTAAGTTTAATGTCAGGTTATATCACTTCCTGTTTAGGAGCTCTACTTCTCTATCTCAAGATCTGTGAGTGTGACGGACAGCCACAGACTCCTGATTAGCACATTCCTATCATCAATTCTGGTGAATCTTCCCTCACCAGAATGTGGGATTCTGGTCAGAATCAATTCCATCTGGCTAGTCACTCTCGTTATTATGCAAATGTCAGCCTTACCTGAGGGCAAGCACTTTCTTCTTAATATTTAAATTCCATCTCCTTTTCATCGATCTCTAAACAACAGTCCGTCTTTGAACTTTTCTTAGAGAACTTTTTTTAGGGATGAAATGTCTCCCAAGATTGTTTCCCTAACAGTAGATAGAGCCAGATGCTTTGGAAAGATGTGTGTAAGGAACGGGGAAGGTAACCATGCCCTCTTCTAGAAAAGGAGATCTGGGTGCCTTAGGTCAAAGGCTGGAGTTGAGCTGAGTGTTGTGTCTACCTTGCCTCCGGCATGCAGAAAACATACTGCTGAGGCAAAGGCCGAATGCAGCCCAAGACAGGGGGTCTCGGATGTGTTGCCCTGGGTGAGAGACAGTTGGGGCTGACACAGATGCTGTGGTTCTCAATCTCCTGTGTGCCCAGACGAGGATGGGGACCACAAGGAATTGAAAGAGGTATTCCAAGGGTCAGCCCTTCCCCTGTGGGCCAGGCCGGAAGGGGAAGGCTGAGCCCAGAACAGGGTGGTTCCAAATAAGTGCCAAAAATCCAGAGGGGCTGGAAGAGAGGCCTTCTCTGGGAGACTTAGGCATGGCTCTTTACAACAAAGGCCTCCCATGCATCAATCCTTGATGAAGGAGACAGTCCTTGCTTATCCAAAGTGGTTTTATTCATGGTTGATATGAATGCATGTCTTACTCAGGATAAACCAAGGATTAAATATCTTTTGCAGGAAGGGATGCCTAGGAAGGGAAGCTCATTGGCTAAACATTCAGGGCCTATCTAGATACCTCATTAGCATGAAGAACTAGGTTTTTATACTAGTGACTGGTTGTCACGGTCCTCTCAGTGGGTGTCATGGTTACTTGTTCCAGGACAGGTAGAGCCTGGCCAGGAGCTGGTTCCAACGCCCGCAGTTCTCAATTATGAGATTTACTGGGGTTTTTGAACCGGCTTCAACCTTATCAGTTCTGTCTGGTGACACAGTCAGTTCACTTGCCCCACAGGCTGGTAGAGGGGCCTCTGCTGCTATCAAAAGGCAGTGGGAGAAGACATCAGCTGCCAGAGGGGACAGACTAGGAAAGTCCCTGTCCTGAGGTGTTGAGGAGAAGCAAGAGGGGGGGCAGCTGCCAAGGCAAACAGTCTGCGATGGGCTGGCAGCAAGATGGCTCAGTGCTGGGAGGCAATTGCCAACAGGTAGTTAGGCTCAGACATGGGCTTGGAAACGGAGGATTCCAACTTCCCTGGTCAGTCACTGCTCATCCAGGGTCTAGACTTTTCAGCTACATCAAGGTCCCAGCTGCTAGAGGTGGAGCCCGAGGTGATGAGGTCGTCGTTTCTTCCTGTCCTTGTCTCCTTCACAGACTCTCTCCCTCATCAGCAATGTCATCTGGCCCATTGATTGCTCTTGTGTGGACCTCTGACCAAAGCTAAGCAGACCAGACAACATGGAATTAGGATCCGTCTCCCTTTATTGGCCCTGTTCCCCCCCATCCCCTGCCCGCCCATTCCTTCCTCTCTCCCCTCCCCTTCTAACTCTCACAGAGAGCTGTGCCCTGTGCTCCCCTCATTACCACACCCAGAGATAAGGGGCAAGCCAGGGAGTGGGCGAGCATGGGGCATGACTCCTTGTGAAAATGCTGCAATCACACAGAGGATGCTTCCTGGGGAAGACTGTTGACAGCCATTGGCCATAAATCCCACAGTTAGGACCAGTTCTGATCTTTAGAACCCTGGGGCACAGGCCATCATGAAGCAGACAATTCTAAACATCCTAGAAGATGGTGGAGACCCCACTCTTCATCCACTTCCATCTGCAAACTGCGTCAGGGGCCTGAGTTGACGCCCTCCAATCGTGATCTGTAAGCAGTTCCTTCCTTTCCACTCTGCCGTTAGCTCCTTAAGACTGTAAGACATGGGGAAGCCAAAATAAAACCAAAAATGAATGAATGAATGAATGAATGAATGAATGAATGAATGAAGAATGAATGAATGAATGAATAACTGGTTTTCTTGCCATTGTCTTACTTTATCTCAAAGGCCAAGGTCAGCATTGTAAACATTCTACGAGAAGAAAGAAATGATTTCAAATGTTTGAAACGACCTTTGACATCTTAATTTACCATCCAAAATCATAGGAAGCCAGCGCTCCTTTTCATATCATCACTACAGAGTGTATACAGGAGATGAGGATGAGAAATAGGAGGAGTTAGGAAAGAAAGAAGGAAGGAAGGGAGGGAGGGAGGGAGGGAGGGAGGAAGGGAGGGAGGGAGGAAGGGAGAAAAGGAGGGAGGGAGGAAAGAAGGAAGAAAGGAAGGAAGGGAGAGAGGGAGGGAGGAAGGGAGGTAGGGAGGGAGGGAGGGAGGAAGGAAGGGAGGAAGGAAGGAAGGGAGGAAGGAAGGAAGGAAGGGAGGAAAGAAGGAAGAAAGAAAGGAAGGAGGGGAGGGAGAGAGGGAAAGAAGGAGGGAGGGAGAGAAGGAGGGAGGGAGAGAAGGAGGGAGGGAGGGAAGGAAGGAGGGGGAGGAGGGAGGAAGAAAAGGAGGAAAGGAGAGAGGGATGGAGGGACAGAGGAGGGAGGGAGGGGAGAAACTCCTGACTTATCATGTGCCCTGTTCTTACAGCTTGGTGTACATGATAGGTTAATCCATCCAACAGCTCCATGAGGTCCCTGCAGGTCTCCAGGTGGGTTGTGGCAGAGAGTACAGGCACCGCCTGGAATGAACCTGCTGTTTACTTAACAGCCCCCCCCCTGCCGCCTGTTTCCTCATCTGTGAAACGAGGATCAACCTTAGATTAGTTGACATAGGCAAAGTTCTTAGAAGGCCTGCTCTCAAAACGTGGACAGTGGAGAAACATTGGCTATAATTATTGTGACCATCACATAATTTAACTAAATAAATAAGTTAGAGTTGGGGCTGGAGCTCAGCAGGTGGAGGGCTCACCTGGTGTGCATCAGGCTCTGGGTTTGCTCTCTAACAGTACATAAGCTAAGTGTGATGGTGCACACGTGTAAGCCCAGCCCTGGGGGAGGGGTGGGGGGAGGAAGATGAGGGTTCAGTGGCATTCTTGGGTATAGTTACAGGGTGAATCCGAGTGCAGGCTATGATAGGTGAGATGCCACCTCAAAACAAAAGGTGAAATAAAGAAGGAAAAAGGAGGGAGGAAGGAACAGAGGGAGGGAGGGAGGGAGGGAGGGAGGGAGAAAAGAAGGGAAGGAAAAAGAATGGAAGGGAAAGGAAAAGAAAGAGGAAAAGAGAGTTAAGACACAGAAGGAAGGTGATCAGTCATGCCCAGCAGGTGGCAGAGTCAGAATCCGTCCACTGTGCTCTGTAACCTTCATGGTTCTTGTTCTCCCAGTCCCCATCCTGTATCTTAGGAACCAGAGGCTCAAACTGACCAAAAGAAAAAGGTAAAAAATGAACATGGATACAGCTACCTGGGCCTCTGTGTGTATGGACCAGATTCACTTTTCTCTAGGAAATCGCTGTAATGTCAGAGATAATGGTGGGGGGCTAGAGAGATAGCTCAGTGGTTTAAAATGCATACTGCTTTTGCAGAGGACCCAAGTTCAGTTCCCAGCACCCACATCAGGTAGCTTACAGTAGTCTGCAACTCCAGTTCCTAGGGATCCAGCACCTCTGACCTCCAAGGGGTCCTGTATAGGCAGACACGTGCATATAATTTAAAATAATAAAAACAAATCTTAAAATAAGATTAAAAATAAAATTAAAGGTTTAGAAAGAACTCATGGAAAATAGCCAAGTTTCACAGCTATGAAACCCAGGGAAGGAGCTCACAAGGGGACACTTCAGCTAAGACTTCCAGAGCACAGTTGCCTGAACAAGATGGTACACTCCAGGGGTCAAATACCCTCTACTTTGAAAGAATATGAAGCCATCAGCAAACTCCATGGACAGGATGCTGCTACAGAAGACAAGTGCTTCAGTGGAGACAGACCCTGCATTTGCAGGAAGCAAACTGTTACCAAGACAAGTGGAAGACAGAAAGATTTCCAACTATAAATAACCCTTTACTGATGACTTCTCCAGAGGTAAAGTACTGCCTCACCCTGGGGTCTATGTAAGCCTACATCTCAGAGTGCCTCCTAGTGGGAAAAGTATATTAATAAAGAACTCAGTTTGTTCAGATATGGCCTAAATATATAGAGAGAGAGAGAAAAAAGAAAGAAAGAAAGAAAGAAAAGAAACCAAACAACACATGCAACCAAAGGACTAAATAGCTAACAGCAAACTGAAAACTGAGAACATTGGCCAGAAAATAAATTAATCGTTCACAAAGAGCAGGGAAACTCTTTTTAACACCATCTCCATGCACATAAAAGTGTTAAAGCATTTTCCTTTTTTAACCTTCGGTGTAAGGAACGGAAGGCGCTGTTTCCTGAACTGGATTTAGCAAGCATTTGCATATGACAGGACCAGAAGTACAGCCCCAACAGACAAAAAGTAAGTAGGTGTGGAGAGAGGGCATCAAAATTAAAGGCTGGTATGGATTAGATACAATAACGCAGAAAAGGCAGCCTCCAGAAGGTAAGAACACACTTTCGAAATATCCGATAATGAGTACATCTCCAAAATATTCAAGTGCTCCTGCAGTTCAATAATAAAACTCCACCCGGGGCTGGAGGGATGGCTCGGTCATTCATAGGATTCAGATTCTGAACCCAGCACCCATATGGAGGCCCACAATCTTCCGTAATTCTAGTGCGTATTGATGAAAAGGACCTACTATACCATGAAGAAAACTCATAGGATAGACAACATCAAGGCATAGCTTAGGTATTCAGAAACTGTCAGAACTTTGAGCAGCCAGGCAAAGGATCTAATTTACCTTACAGTTAAAAACAAAAATACAAAAATTAAAAAACCTCCATGCCTCAAACAGTTCCCCTCAAATAGTAACTCAGCAATACTAAAGATACTGGGGCTAGAGAGTTGCCCCAGTGGTTAAGAATAGTTGATACTCTGACAGAGGACCTTGGTTCACATGGTGACTAACAGCCCGCTAGAACTCCAATTCCAGGGGTTCTGATGCCCTCTGCTGGTCACTGTAGGCTCCTGCATACACTTGGTTCCCATAATTTCACACATATACACATCAATTTATAGAAATAAATATTGGGGGTTTTTTTTGTTTGTTAAAAAATGGAGCCATAGGAAAATGCTAATAAAGTCCTCACAGAAACTATGAACGGAGAATTTGACATACAATCTTATCTTTGCTCAGAAGAAGGAGCAACATTTTACAAATGCAAGAGCCTTCCTTTCAGTGTTAAAGGTACAAGTCAAACTTGAACGAGCCAAGGAATGAGGAGAAAAGGATGTTGTCACTGAAAAGGACCAGCAGGGCTGTGATGATCATCTCCGCGGGCAATTCGATTGGATGGAGAGAGGCTTAGGAGGCAGGTAGAGCACATGTCACAGAACCAGCGAGGGGGTTCCCAGAGGAGACTGCCATGTCAGGCTGCAACTGAGAAGAAGACTGGAAGCACAGCTGGAATAGAAGCAGATGTGGGCGGAGGCCTGCTAGCATCAGCTCATTCTCTCAGTCGGCTTTCCGGCCATGGCCACGATGAGAAAAACAGCCTTATCCCATCATGCCCTGCGGTGGCGTTTTAACTCACCAAATTCCCACAATGGAGTCAGCCAACTATGGGCTTTACTTCTGAAGTCAGGAGCCAAAATAAATTCTTTTCCTTAAAATACTGATGGAAATAAAAAAAAAAAAAATGAGGCAGGTGAAGAAT
>JANHMN010000020.1:47191757-47205898 GCA_030674055.1 Rhabdomys pumilio | reverse complement strand
GAGAGAGAGAGAGAGAGAGAGAGAACAACAGCAAGAGGTAACTTGAGCAGGCTAGTTTCAGCTTGCCTAAGCTGGGTCAAAATTTTACATTTGTGAAACAAACAGGATCTAAGTACATACATTAAAACACTAGATACTGGAAAGAAAAGAAAAAAGCCAACCAAAGTTAAATACAGGAAAAGGAAAGGTGTGGAACCAGAAGAGAAGACGTAATAACTAGAGCCAAGTCAACGGAGTCTTTAGATACAAGACCTGAATCCCACTTCTGGCTGGGCAGAGAGCAATGGGCTGAAGATAACCAGCAATAGCATGTGCTTCCCAACTAAAAGCCTGCAGCCTGCTGCCTGCTGCCTGCTGCCCCTCTGCCTGCTATAGCCAGGCTATCCCAGATCCTTCAAACTCTGTCCATTTACAGCATCCACCCTGCTGCTGACCAATACAATCTTGAACTAATAGAGAATCTGGTGTCAGGCACAAGGACATGAGAGGCAAGACCTAAATGGCCTCTTTCGGGTTGAGTTTTGCTTTGGGAACAATTTTAGGGGACAACACACATTTTGGATTCAGGTTATAAGTGTTTGGCATCCAACTCTTCTGCTTCCCACCTCTGTCCATCTAACCTCTCTGGGCTTGTTTGGTCATTAAGTCTCCAAGCCAAGAGTGAGGACCGGATGGAAGTCCACAGTGGAGTATCTGGGTTGGAGATAATGAAAATAAAGTGTCTACCCTGACGACCGACAAGTCACACAGAGGCAGTGGAGCTGTCTGCTTGGTTGCCACACTTACCCTCAAAGCCTGAGCCCCTCCCCCCCGAAAGGCAGATCATACAGCCATCAGAGGAAGATGTTAATGTTGGCCACCGGCTCTGTCAAGACTTCTCCACTGTTTACTTATGAAAGTCCAGTGTGTACTGTCAACCAAGGCCACACACACACAAACACACACACACAAACACACACACACACACACACACACACACACACACACCACCCATCTTCCACTAACAAGTACCAAGCCCTTTTTTCTCTTAAGAAGGTATGAAACCAGGGGTTCTCTTGGGCTGCAGGGACTTGCCTCTGTAAGAACACAGATGGGCCCCTCCGGGGAGTGACTGACTGGACCATTCCTCCCCTGCTGTCTATCCTGCTTTTCACCTCCACAAGGTGTCATTGTCTCCATCTGTTCTTTAAAAAATTTCCATTTCCAGATGCTTCTCTGATGGCTACTTGTGCCTTTGGACAGCAGTCCTCCAAATAAACACGAGCAGAATGTTCGCCCAATAATTTAGAGCTTATTCTAATGCCTTCACACTGAGAAAGCAAATTATATAGAAATTAATATAGATGAATCATGATGGTGTGTTTGAGACACGGATAATAAGAATAATTAGCATTTATTATTTAGAGAATGTTAAATGTTTATACAGTTTATCCTAGCGACCCCTTATGGTAACACCAGTGAGAATAAAGAATCTCACTTGGCAAGATTAAATAGGGAAACTGAGGCTTGGGTCAGATAATATGCCAGTTAACTCTCCGTGAGTGGCAGAGCCTACCTACCTTCGTTGTCCACTATCTTGCTGTTAAAAACACACCTGAGGGAAACAACTTTTGGAAGCAAAGGCTTACTTTAGCTCACAGATTCAAAAGATTTACTCCATCATCGTGAAGAAGGCATTCGGGAGTTCACGGTGGTGGGAGTATTCTTGGCAGCAACCAGGAAACAGAAACACGACTGGGCCCAGGGGCGGGGACAAGCTCCAAAGCCCCTCCCCTTAGTAACCAACTTCCTCCAGGCAGGCCCTGACTTCTAAAAGATCGCCAGTCCTCAGAATGTGTCCTAAGCTGGGGACCTACTGGTTAAAAGAAGAAAAAAAAAAAAGAGTATGTCAGGATGTTTCAGATCAAACCATAGCAACCTCTAACCTCTTCCTGCGATTCCCCGGGGGAATGTGGTGGCCACTGGCCTGAGCCTGTCTGACCCCTCAAGCTTAAATGCCTGCATAGAATACCTGGTGAGTTTCTCCAACCGCCCTGTCATGGTAAGGTTTGGGCAGCTGGCGACAGACTCTAGGCTGGTGGCCGGCACATCTTGGAGGGACACTCCAAACCAGAAAAAGCTTACAAGGGGTCCGCAAGAGATTGAAATCATCTGCAGAGTGTACGGGAAGTAAAGAATGCCAAACGGAATTCGTAACGAAAGTCACCTGCCTCCCAACCCCCACCCCCCCACTCCTGGCTCCCCAGCAATTCTGCCTCCACCCTGAGCACCTAGCTCATTACTACCTCCATCTTCTTTATGACGTTTTTATTCTTTCCTCAATTTTCACTTTTAAAAAAAAATAATAAACATCATACACATACATGATATATACACACATTTTATACACACACGGGAGAGAATTGTGTGCGGGGTGTGTGTGTGTGTGTGTGTGTGTGTGTGTGTGTGTGTGTGATGTGTGTTCATGTGTAAGTGCAGTCATACAAGTGCCATGGGGTGTATGCAAAGGTCAGAGGGCATCTCTGGATATGCACCCTCATCTTCCACTGTGTTTGAAATAGTCTTCTTTTGACACTGCGTGTGCCAGGCTAACAGACTCTATGAACACCCCTTACTTGCCCCATAGAAGCATGGAATTACAGATATGTTCTACAGAGCCTGGCCTTATATGGGCTCTGAGGATCTGAACTCAGCTCCTCATGTTTGTAGGATAAGCAATTTTATCTACTGAGACATCTCCCAAGCCACTTTCTTTAGAGTGTGTACCTAATTAAGTGTTTGCATAGTGTGTGCGTAGTGTGTGTGTGTGTGTGTGTGTGTGTGTGTGTGTGTGTAACCACCATTTATAGTGTACCTGTGGAGGTCGGAGGACACTGTGTGGAGTTGGTTCTTTCCTTCCAGTGTGTGGGACTAGGAATGAAACTCAGATCATCAGGCTCAACAGCAAGAGCCTTTATTGAGCCATTTCCTCTGCCCACTCAGTCATTTTTGAGAAGGGTCTCACACTGTAACCTGGACTAGCCTGGTTTACTCAGAAGCCCAGGCTGACCTTAAACCTATGGCAATACTGATGTCTCACCCTCCCACCACATATGACCTCAAAATGCTTTTGAGAGAGTCTTACCCTGATACCCACATTCCTAGATTCCTTCACCAAGGCACTTGAGTATTGGGAGCCAACTTTAAGCAGAAAGTAGCTAGAAAGCAGCTATCAGCTTTGCAGCCATCTTGAGCCATATACCCTGACATGAGACTTGGTTTTCAACAGCTTACAACAGCTGAAGCACACTCTGATATCCCACATATCTTGTTTTGCTGTTTAGTGCCCACAGCTGCAAGAAGCACACGGTATCCACACCTACAAAGCATGTGGTGCACGTGTTATCCACGTGCTAGCCACATCATACATGCCTGTAAGGCGCACGTGCTGTCCACGCCTGTAAGGCTTACATCATATCCAAACCTGCAAGGCACATGGCAAAAGCCTATAAATACCCAGGATTTCCTTGTAGTGGTGTGTGTATGGTGGAGACAGTAAAGAAGACTTTACTACAGATCCTCTGGCTTGTCTCTATTCTTCGAGTCTCTTCCCCTTCTTCCCCCCACTCTCTCTTGCTAAACCCTGACTTGCAGAACAGAGCAGGCCGCTATAGTTTGGCCCCCAAACATGGGCCAGAGTGGTCCTTTACAGTTTGGCCCCTAAGGTGGGGCAGCTTGGATCTTTTACACTTGAGGAGATGTAAGCCCAACCCTGTCCCCTTCTTGGCCTGGAAAGAAAGTGGACCACAGCAGGCATAGCCAGTTGTCTCATCTGGGGCCTCCCACTTCCCATCTGGCTTGCCACTTTGGTCTTCTCTCTGACCCTCTGGTCCTCTGTCTATAATTTCTTCTTGCTCTAGCATGTTCTAACATCATCTGTCTAACAACACTGGCCTCCCTGATTCTCTGAGTTCCTCATTTAAAGGACAGTCCAGAATGTTTCATTCTCCCAAGCCTCCTTTTCAATGGAGACTACAAGCCAGGGCACCTGTCACCTCATGGCCCCATGCTTTCTCTTTGCCCAGGCCAGCAGATGGAACAGTAAGATGATTTTCTGTGGTGACCCCCTTTACTCGAGCCCCCTCTGAAGAGTCCAACCTGACTGATCAGATCAAGATTCAGACAATGAGTTTCCTGGGCCTCATTTCTTCAACTGTCAATCAAGAATAATCTTGGCCATATTAAGGGCTAACATTTAGCAAATGGAAGACAAGTAACCAAGAACGTGATATGAGTTACTCAGTGAGTATGAACAGACAGTGTGAGATTCAGAAAACTTCTAGTCATGAAAGAAAGAAAGAGAGAGATGGGAAGGGGGGAGGTGACAACTCAAGACTATCTCAAGCCTGGAAGCGGGGAAGGAGCTAGACATTAGGTACCAGGCACTCAAGCACAGTTAGTACATGAGTAATTGGTCCTAGTATTCACCACATAGTAGGTCAACAGTCTATAACAATTTATGATGTATTTCTTAAAAACCTAGAAAATAAGACACTAATGTTTCCCAACACATAATAAAAAGTGTCTTTTGGGAGATAAAAAATGCTATTAGTTTAATCATGTATCTATCGAATTGTCATCCTGTAGAAATTGTACACATATTAGGGCATGCATTGGGGAGATAATTAAATCAGAAGCATGAGGATCTGAGTTCAGTTCTTCTTGAGAAGCTGGATGTGGAAGCATGTACCTGGAAGCCCTGGGAGGTGGAGACAGGAGGATTCCTGGTGAGATTCGTGAGCTCCGGGTTCGATGACAGACTATCTCAAAAGAACAGGTGGAAAGCAACTAAGATTTACATACAGTGTTGACCTCTGGTTTTCACACGTATATGTATACACACATGCACACATACAAGCACATGCATGTGCACACACACACACACACACACACACACACACACATCAATTTAAAAAGAACTGTTCTCAGTCTAAAAGAACTACAGGGACAAAAATGGAGACAAGACTGAAGACAGGAGCCTAGCATGGCTGTCCTGAGAGGCCCTACCAGTAGCTGACTGAGACAGATGCAGATACTTACACCCAACCATTGGACTGAAGTTGAAGACCCCTAAGGTTGAATTAGGGGAAAGATTGAAAGAGCTGAAGGGGAGGCTGACACCACAGGAAGACCAGCAGTCTCAACTAATCCAGACCCCAGGGAGCTCGCAGGGACTGAGCCACCAACCAGGCAGCATACACAGGCTGGTCCGAGGCCCCTGGCACATATACAGCAGAGATCTGCCTGGTCTGGCCTTAGTGGGAGAAAATATGCCTAATCCTCCAGAGATCTGAGGCCCCAGGAAGGGGGAGGCCTGATGGGTGGGAGCACCCTCTCGGAGGCAAGGGGGAGGAGGAATGGGATGAGATACTGTGGGAGGGGACACAAAGTGAGTAACAGCTGGAAAATGTAAAGATGATGATGATGATGATGATGATGATGATGATGATGATGATGATAATGATAAAATTGTTTAAAGAAATGGCTACACCACCATATAGCTGATAAGAAAACAGGAGTCCTAAATAATCATGGCTAACCCCAAGTACACATAATTCAGTCTCATAATGCAAGGTACATATTTTTAATGTACAAGAAAGAAACAGTCCCTGCCTCCTGTTCAGTCCTCAGGAGAAAATTGCACCGCTTTGTTTCCCTAATCTTCGGGCGTCTTTTCATCACTCTCCTTTTCAGAAGTTAATTTCCCACCTAAGCAGGACAACAGTAAAGCACGTGTCCTGCTGTTACCATCAGCATCACCTAGCTAGAACCGTCTCTGTGTTTGAATTTTAAATCAGATTCTGCTCTCTTCAAGGTGAATCTCCCTGCCCACAGCCACTATTGACAAAAGTACTCGGTTACAGGTATATTGGTGCCCAAGCGCAAACCCAAGACATCAAACCCGGTATCTAGAGACTGGCCGTTCCTGAGTGCAGGAAAGGGTGACAGTCCTGACAACTGTGAGGGGTGGACCTTGACCAGAAAAGCAGCTTCCCCTCCAATAAGAGTCTGGAGGAGGCTTGGAATTTCAGATGTGGGGAGAGAAGGGAAACGAAATTTGAGAAAACCTAGCACATTGCTAGTATCCTAAATGGGACTGGACTTACCCACAGCATCTACGAATGTTCCTGATACCAAGCAGATGGTGGACTGTAATTATAACGTTTAAAAAGGCTGTGTTAATTGTCACCTTGGAGGCTTACCACCTCCATAAGCTAACCTAGGCCTAGCCCTAGAAGCTTCTATGCTCCATACAATCATATCTAGGCCCAGAATGTTTTCAGCCTCTGAGACTTACTGCTGAATGAACTTGGCCCTTCTTAGCTCTTTCTGAAATCTGCCTGGTTTAACTCAACTGTTCTGCTTCAAACTCCCCTCCGAGCTGACTGATTCAACATAGCTTCTCTCAGTTTCTCCTGAAAGGTTCTGCTTGACCTCAAACTAACCCTGGCAATCTGTGTTCTAATCTTCTGGCTCCTTCTAAACTTCTGGTTCATTCTATCTTCATCTGTGTCTAGTTTGTTCTCTCTCTGCAATCTTCTACAAACTAAATTTACCTTCATCGTTTGGGACTACAGGTATGTAGTAAGGGCATGTCTGTATTCCAGCCAGAGGGAATAAAGGTATGTGCTAAGGGCAGAGACACAACACAACTAGAAACAGAGTTTTTCAGTAAATTTACAGTCTTGGGCTTCACAATGCGATTCAATATCCTGCAATGGTGGACAACATGAGGACTTGCTGCAGAAGTGTACTGAAGACCCTGACTCCAAGGACACAAAGAAAGAGAGAATTTCCCCATCGGTGAGCATGGGCTGCACTAACAGCACATCCAGCCGTACTCCATGAAGATTTCTCTGCAGGCTTTCTCCTGCCTCTGTGGCAAAGGCTTCCTGTGAGACAAAGGCCAGCAGATCCAGTGTCAACATGTAACATGGATTGGAGATCTACACATGAGAATAAGAAGCACTTGCTGCCCTTGCAAGAGTCTGGAGTTCCTAGCACCCATATCTGCTGGCTCACAACTGCCTGTAATGCCTGTAATGACTCTTTCTTCGGGCCTTCACAGGCACTCACACGCACGTGCCTAGATACACACACACATAAATAAAACATGAATCCGAAAAATAAGAAAATGGGCCTGGTTTTAAAAATACTGGATACTTATGGCATAGAAAGAAAAATCAAATCAAGTACTTGTTATCAATTCTTAGAACATAGAATTTTGAAGCTTTGCGAGATCTTGCTGTCCGGGATGCTAATTAGCTCAAAAGAGCAAAGGTATTTTAAAGCTAACGGTCAAAAAGATATCGTGCTCCCTATGTTATCCCGTGTTATCCTAGAAACCATATAAAAAGAAAGAAAACCAGGCCCAGGAAGATGGCTCCATTAGGTGCTTTGTAGACGTGAGGACCTGAGTTTGATGCCCAGAAGCAACACAAGAAACAGCAAGGAAGGCAGAGACCAGCTGACCCCTCGGTCTCACTGGCCAGCTAGTACAGCCTGCTTGGTAGGTTCCTAGCTGATGGCAATAAGAGTCCTCTGTTCTCCACATGTGCACATATGCAAGCACAAACATGTGAGCAGGTATGCACACACACCCTACATACACATGTACACATACACTCACATTTAAATTTTTAAAAATAAAAAACTGTGAAATTGAAGTTACAGATGCCTTGTTGACATTTTTTAAAGGATATTGTATTTTGTGGTTGGTTGGTTGGTTGGTTGGTTGGTTGGTTGGTTGGTTGGTTGGTTGGTTGGTTGGTTTGGGGTTTGGTTTTGGGAGGCAGGGTGTCATAGCCCAGGCTGGCCTCCACCTGGCTCTGTCACCATAGATGATCTTGAACCCCAATCCTCTTGCCTCATGTACTGAGGTCATGGGCATGCTCCGCTATACCTGGTTTTATATTGGAATTTTTAAAAATATCCATCAGTGAGTCAACTGACTGAGTCAACTGACTGAGTTCAGTCCTCTCCTACCTCCCTGCTCCCCAACAACAGGAACCAGTGCCCTGTGAGCCTGAGCCACCTCCTCACACTGCAGGCTGGACCAGGTCTCCTGTCAGTGAGTTCCGAGGCTACCTTTTAGAACAAGAGCTCACTTTCAACATGAATATCAGGCTTAGAAAGAAGTGGATCCCAAAGTACAACCTCCCTGAAGTAGAAATTATCCAGTCATTTGCAGAGGTCTGTACAGGGTCCCTAAGCAAAAACTCTCTCTCAACACCAGGCCCATATGTCACTTCCCTTTGCCAGGGCAGCCCACCAGGCTGCAGGGTGTCCTTCTGCTCAGGACACAGAACAAAGTAGGTCACATGTAATATCAACAGCCTTTGCTGAGCTCGGAAGGTCACCTCGGTGCTCAGCGTTTTCCTATCGTCTCAAATAAATAATGAACATGGAGGGTTTCTCAATCTGGTGCTGCTGATTCCCCGGGAACAAGATTCTCATTGCACCGCGTATTGCCAACATATGCTTCTCCTTGTAGAGCCCATGCCAAACGATATTACATCAGGGAATATAGTTTCATAAGGAATTAAGGACATCAAGTGAGAACTGGTTAGAAAAATATACTCAGGAAGAAGGTATGCAAAGAAAAGTCCTGTGCAATGCGACAACACACAACTTAGGGCATAGGTAATGAGATGGTGTTGTTAAAATTATAAGAGCAAACCTCTAAATGCCACCAAGTAATCTCCACGAAGACAGGAACCAGAAACATAGATTTAAGACAAAGTGCACTACTGCTGATACTTCTTTTACACACATTTAACAGAATTTTGAGTGAAATTCCAGAACTACATATGGTAAGTACATTAGTGGTCCGCCAAATATGTTTGCACCCTCATCTCCAGAATCTGAATATGTCACTTCAAGTGACCCAAGTGACTTTGAAAAAGTGGTTAAGCTTGAGGCTTTGGGCTGGGGAAATAGTCCAGCATTGATGTCAAGTGGCTCACAACTGCCTATAATCCCAGCCCCAGGGAATCTGGCACCTTCCTCTGGCCTCTGCAAGCACCTGCACATGTACACATACACACAGAGAGACGCACAGAAAGTACATATTTTAAAAATAGCTAAGTATGCATGGGGGCTGGCTTCTAATCCTAACGCTCAGTGGGTAAAGCTAGACTCTTCAGGGCAAGCTGACTAGCTAAGACTAGCCAGAATTAGCCAACACAAGGCTCGGCTACAGACCCTGCCTCAGTGTATAAGGTGAGCAGCTGAAAAAAGAAAACACAGGACTTCAACTTCTGGTCTCCACATGCACATGGGCCCACACACATGTGAACACACACACACACACACACACACACACACACACACACACACAAACATGTTTAGACAGAGTCTCACTATGCATCCCCAACTGGCCTAGAACTTGCTATGTAGGCCAGACTGGCCTCAACTCACAGAGATCTATCTGCCTTTTCCTAGGGCATGCTGGGATTGAAGGTGGATACCACCACACCCAGTTTACAAAAATATTTTTTAACAAGTAGTTTGATTCTACCTGTTTAGAAAAAAATATCTTCTACTGACCACATAAATCAAAATAAATTTTATATGACCAAAAAGTAAATTTTTTTAATCTTATAAAACATGTCAAATAGTATTAAACATGTTTAACTATACTCATACCTTAATTTTCCCTACTGTTAAGGGGGAAGTCTAATTTAATGCTATTAAAAAGTCTATCTTTAATGCTCAAAATATAAAAATTAAGAGGCAGACAAAGCATGAGCTAGGCCATACTATCTAAAGATGCACAATTATCTCGTGAAAAGAAGACACTCCGTAGACGGATGAGCCGAGTGCGATTTGATCATCCGTGCAAGAGACTCTGAGCTTAATCAACATATGCAAAACTGTCCCACCTCGCTGTGATCAAATGAAAACAAATTAAAATCCTCACTAAGCGTCATTTGACACATATTACATTAGCAAAAATAACAATAATTCTGAAGGCTAACCAGACTCTGATTAAGTCTGTGTGTTTGTATGCCGTTGGTTACAATTTGGTTATGTTTGGAAGGAAGGTGACTTAGCTGTATGTAACAAACCCATAAAATAATAGTGTTCGGAGAGCTGCAGATTCCATCACTAAGAATATATCCTGAAGATATGAACTGAGAGAGAAATGTATGCGGAAAGATATTTACCACACGTGGAGAGAAAAAAGTAAGGCACCTTTTACTTAGTAAAACATCACACACTCAATAAAATAGCAAGACACATGGAGAATATTGATACCAATTGTCTCCTTTCCCAGAAAGCTTCTCCTCAACCTCCATAGAAGACACACATTCATATTAGAGATAGCTACAGATACCGATATATAGATATAAATATATAAACATAGATAGATCTAGATAGCCTATATGATTTATATAACTACTACTTTTGTGTCAGTACCACGATGGTTTGTCACTATAGATCTATAGTATAACTTGAGATAACATATTATGATACCTCCAGTATATATATATGTATGTGTGTGTGTGTATATATATAACATATTATGATACCTCCAGTGTATGTGTATATATATATATAATATGTATATATTATGTATATACATATTATATATATAACATATTATGATACCTCCAGTATATATATGTATGTGTATGTATATATATATAATATATATATTATATATATATAACATATTATGATACCTCCAGTATATATGTGTATGTATATATATATATTATATATGTAACATATTATGATACCTCCAATATATATAAATATATATATATGAAACCTAGTATCCACATATGATAGAAAACATGTGACTTTTATATTCTTATATATGTGTTGTATCATTTAACACAATGGTATCCAATTCTATTCTTGCAAGTGACAGCTTTTCTTTATGACTGGAGAAAGCTCTCTGGTGTATCTAGCACATTTCTTATCATTCATCTTTGGTGAGACACCTAGGCTGATCCTCATGCTGCTCTAAGCACAAGCACTTAGGTAAATTCGTACTACGCTGTCTTGGATTTCTTGTTTTCGACTTTCTAAGGCACCTACACACAGACTTTCACAGCAGCTGGGCAAATTCACGTTACCACCGGTGTTTAAGGTTCCCTTTGTGAGTCGACCTCATCAGCATCTGTTGAACTTGAGTTGACAATGAGAAATAAGTTCAGAATTCTGATAAAGGCTGTCAGTGGAGACTGGCATCACTATGTGAGGAGAGGGAAAAAGACAAAAAGAGAGACTATGGTCAAACCATAGGAATAATCATAGCTTAAGAAATCATGAGGAAACAAAACCCATAACAGTAAGTCCCACTTTCCCTCTATCCTGTCTGCCAGTGTAGCCTCCCTAACTGAGTTCAAGTCTCCAGCACCCATATAAAAACCGGGCATGAGAGTAGGAGAGCCGGCTCAGCACACAGATCAGGTGGCTTGCAGCCAAGCTGGGTAATTTAAGTATAACTCCAGGAAATCCAACACACTTTTCCGGCTTCTCTAGGTACTGCAAATGCGTGCACATACCCACACAGAGATGTGCATGTACATACAGTTAAAAATAAAAGAAATCTTGGAAATAGGGAAATGGCTCCTTGGTTAATAGCACTAGTACCTCTTCCAGAAGACCTGTGTTCAAGTCCAGCTCAGTTCACAGCTGCCTGTAATCCCAGTTCTAGAGGATTCAACGCCCTCTTCTGGCCTCCATGGGTACTGCACACATGTGATAGGGAGACATTTGTGCAGAAAAAAACACTCGTGTGTGTGTGTGTGTGTGTGTGTGTGTGTGTGTGTGTGTGTGTGTGTAAAATAAAATTGTATGAATTCAATTTTTTAATTTTTTAATTTAAATTTAATTATAAATCTAGAAAAGCTGGGCTTGTCCCAGAGCCTGTAACTCTAACACAGAAGGCAGAGGAAGGACAGAGACGGTACTGAGAATGCTGGGGGTTGCTAGCTGCCAACCTGTCATCGGGTTTCAAGAAAGACCTGTCTCAAAGGAATAAACTGACTGGAGAGTGATAGACAGGATACCCAGTATCTTCCTCTAGCCTCTACACACACACACACACACACACACATACAGACCACATGCACACAAAGTAGCTTCCCTAGTGTTTCCCAGCTGTTGTGAAAGTCTTAATCCAGGGTCACCATCACCAGGACAAAATGAGGGGTCAGAAATCGGCAACAGCAAACTGAAGAGATGTCTGATGTATGAAACCCAGGTTTCCGTGTACACACCACCCCTTTTTCCCTCTGTGGCTCTACATAAGTTTCTCCCTTTCCATTTTACTCCCTTGTGCATAAAATAGCGGCATCCATATTTTCTCCAGCCACTTCACAGGTCTATCCAAACAGCAATGTGAGTTACTGGCTGGGAGAGCTTCTAAACTGAGCCCAGACCCACGGGACGGTTATCAATCCTGAATCCCTGTTTGTCTCATTCCTTCCTGAAACAGTACCGTGGACTGTCTTTCCTGGCTCCCCGCTAGGTAATGAATGCTACTGTCCCTGCCCAGACTCTACTGCCCGCTCCTTTCTAGGTCACTCTAAATCTTAGTCATGGCTAAACAAATGGAATGCGTTTTGCAGGTAGAGTTGGCAGGACGTGCTCCATTTGCTTTTTGGCCCAGTCCCTTAATTGCATTTGGAAGTAAACAGCACGCTATAGGGTGCAGATGAGAGTGCAATTTGGAAAAAGACAGGAGAAAGGAAACTCAAATAGATTCCATTGGGGGAGAGAGCTACATCATACAAACTCAAAGCAATTTGGAAAGGTCGCGGTTTCCCGGCGACTTTGGAACTTAAACTTCCTTGATGGGTTGGCCCAGCACATACTTTTGTGCCTGAGCTTTGTGATCTGCTACCTTGTGATCAGATCTTTCATGCCAATCATTTCAACGACTCCTTTACACGTGGCTGTGGCTGTTACAGCCTGTACATCCTTCCTCATAATGGGCCTTGCACAAGCAGCCCCTCCGTACTTTCTGCCTCCCCCTCATTCAGAAGGCAGGAGGCCCTTTTCTAAACTTCTCCTGAATTTAATAGCCCAAACCAACTGTAGGGTGTCTTTCCAGACTCTACCACATGTCATGGCTAAAGCATCCACATTAAACAACTCTTCTCCCAATGCTGTCATTTTATTCAAGGTATATACTGCCCCCTTTTTACAAATGAGGAAGCTAAGCCTCATAGAGATAAGCTGCCCAAAGCCAGGCAGTATTCAAACCTTGAGACTGATCATGGTCCAGTCTCAAGCATCTTTTTAAAGGTTGTGTCTGTTCCTTTGTCATCCCTACAGCTCCTGCATGTCACAGAAGAAGGGTGTAATATTGTGGAAAGAGAAAGCTAAGGCAAGAAATGCCTGGTTGGACTGAGATGTAGCTCAGACGGTAGCGTGCTTTACTTAGCAAGCATGAGGCCCTAGCTACCATCCTCAGCACGGTATAAATCTGGTGTGGTAGTGCGCACTTATAATCCCAGCACTTGGGAGGTAAAGGCAGCAGCATCGGAAGTTCAAGATCATCCTCAGGCATATAGCAAGTTTGAGGCTAGTGTGGACTACAAGAATCCCTATATCATAAAGAAAAGATATTGTGAAAAGGACTCCCCGAGGCTCTATTGTTGCATTTTCTCATATGGAGTAGAGCCATGTTCTCGTTTGTTTTCTGTTGCTGTGTAGACACCGTGACCAAAGAGCTTATTTTATCTGACACTTCTAGGACACAATTCACCCTTGATTGTCAGACAAGAACTCAAAAAGGCACTCAAACGGAAACCAAGTAGAAACTCACAACCAGCTGCCTTTCTTATATAGCCCAGGCCACTTGCCTAGGGATTATTACACCACCCACAGTGGACCAAGCCCTTCTATATCAAATACCAATTAAGAAAACAGCCAGGCATGATAGTTCATCCCTTTAATTCCAGCACTTGGGAGGCACATGTCTGTGAGTTCAAGGCCTGTGTGATCTACAAAGTGAGTTCCAGGACAGGAAAGCTACATATTGAGACTCTGTCTAAGAAGAAGGAGGAGGAGGAGGGAGAGGAGGAAGGAAAAAAGGAAGGAAGGAAGGAAGGAAGGAAGGAAGGAAGGAAGGAAGGAAG
>JANHMN010000020.1:47156930-47187433 GCA_030674055.1 Rhabdomys pumilio | reverse complement strand
GAGAGAGAGAGAGAGAGAGAGAGAGAGAGAGAGAGAGAGAGAGAGAGCACTAGCTCAGTTGGGATCTGAGTTAGGATCTTAGTTAGTTACAATTAAAAGAAGGCTAGGCATTGTGGCTTGTCATCCCAGTGGTGGAAAGGCAGCGATAGATGGATTCCTGGATCTCACTAGTTAGCAAGCCCAGCCTCCTTGGTGAGTTCCAGGCTTATGAGAGACTGTGTCTCATAAAGGTAAACAGTGCCTGATGAAAAGCAGTACTAGAGAATGTCCTCTGACCTCCATGTGTACACATGGGCACACACACAGATATATGCCCACCCACACATGCACAAAAGACATTCTTCCTAGGCTCCTGAGTCTGGTCTCTCTAAACATTCAAGGAGGTAATTGTTGCAGAATGCTGTTCTCTGACCTTGATGGTCCCCTCCCTGGCTCTGTTGCTCCCACCACAGACCCACCTAAGGTGCTGTTGGCCACCATGGCTGTCTATGGACTTTAGGTCATGTCTCCTGGCCTTCTCCTGGGAACTATGGCTCCTGCTTTGCAGACTTCTAGACAGCTGAACTGAGAGGAGCATTAGGCAGCTTTAAAAATTGATATGGTTCATTATTCTTTCATGAGGCACTGCAAATCTAACCTCACAAGGCCAGAGGCACGCACACAGGGGCCCAAGGGGGTCACCACAGCATTCTACCCTAACCTTTGTAGATTTTACCCTGTAAAAAGATACAGAAAGGGCTCTGCAAACATTACACATGACTAGAAGTACTCAGACAATAGTCATGGTGGTGAATGAGGGGCTCCCTGAGTCCCCCTCTCCCAATACCCACTATCCTCATCTTTGCCATGGGGTCAGCCAGGGGAGAAGAGCTCAAAATACAGAGCTAGGATTCCAGTCTCCTTCTCTGCTGCCCTGTGATGGAGAATCTCTCTCTAGAACTTTTGTTCTTTATTTTCCCAAGTAGGGTATGGGTTGGCCATATTTCCTCCTCTTCCTGGCTCTATCTTCCAATCTTCCCTCTTCCTGCTTTCTCTTCTTATCTCTATTCATCCCTGACAGTCCATCTTCCTGTTCCTTCTGGGCTCAGCCTCTCCCAGTCTGTTAAGTTTTCCCCCTTTTCATTTTTGCTGCAGCTCTGTCTATTTGCATGTACCGTGTGTGCACATGCATGTGTCCCGATGACCTCCTGTTTTCTGTAGCTTCCAGATCCCACAAGGCTGAAGAAAAAATAACAAGCCTGTTCCCGGGGAGAGGTAAGACTCTGGTGTTGTCTCCTTTTAGGTATTGCTTATTCTAAAAAGAGGCAACCAAGCAAGACAAGGGTGGGTTCAACTCGGGACACAGATAATGAGTCCCAACCGCATGCTAAATGACGAGCCATAGATGCCTGGTTCAGTCTGGAGCATTTGTTTAGGATGACAAACCATGTGCTTATCTCGAGGGCCTCAGAGAAAACTGGATAGGGTCAATCCTAAACCCAGGCGTGCCACACAACCTGTATCTGGTGAGAGGTGTCTCTGAGAGATGCAGAATGAAGGCCATCCAAGCCCGCTGTGGTGGAGGCAGTATTGTGACTGATGTTTAGGTGTGGACTAGGACACAGACACTGAAGGTACACTGAGGACAACCATGTGGTGACAGACAGCAGATTACCGTGCACAGGGGCAGATAGGCTGAAAGGAGCTGCTGCAGCATCCATACTGATACAGGCAGTGAAGGGATGGAGCTGAAGAGTTGAGAGCCTGAGAGTCACATGAAGATGAGAGGGAAGGCTACGGGAGATGCTGCCACAACTCACCCCTTTGTGCTCACTGCTTGCAGAAAGCTTCCCACGTGTGTCTGCCACTCCCTGCCTGAAGGAGCCCTCTGACCACTGACACAGGCTTGGCCTCCTATGCAGAAAGACCATGGTGCCAGGTAATTAACACCCCTGGGAACACACTCACCTAATGACTAATGAGAGAGTTTTGTTTCCTTCCAGAAACCTGGTTTATAACCCTTCGGGTAACATTGCATAAGCCCATCTATATCCCTGCCCTTCAAGACTGAGCTCCTACTACCCATAGGGTAGTCTGTTCACCCAAATGCCCTGTGCTGGCTGTATGCTCTTCTTAGCTCATGTACTAACTCTGTCATTTCTTCCTCACCCCAGGTAAACTTGCATTCAATACTATGTCTGCTATACAAGTATACTGCTATCCTTGTAGCCACAAGAAAGCACATAAAAGCTTAAATGGTAGTATGTAGTCAGGTTTGTGATTTAGGAGGACACACCCTCTACAGGGGTTGGTCTGGGAGACATATTTGAGGCAGAGTATAGGGCAAATATTGAAGCCTATACAGGACCACCAAGGTAGATCAGTGAGGCAAGAAAGCCTCCTGCCACCAAATCTGATGACCTGGGTTTGATCCCCAGAACCCACATGGTAGAAAGAGAGAATCAACTCAATTGTCCTCTAACCTCCACAGATACACCATCACACACACACACACACACACACACACACACACACAAGACATACACAACACACACACATGTACATGTCTTAAATAAACAAATATTTTTTGAAATAGCAATAAAATAAGATACTACAGCATTCTAGGCTGGAGATAAGATCACCTCTGTGGGATAAGGACAGCAAGAGAGTGGACATCTGATTCAGAAACGCAGCATAGGACAAGTGCTGGGTTGCCAGTCCTTCCCTTAAGGAGTCAACTGACTCTCAGAATGCAGTATGTCAAAAACCAAGAAAAAAAGTGAGAAATAACACCAAGGACCTTGAAATGAGCTACAGGAGGTGGGCAGGAGCCTGGAGGAGGTGTTGATGGTGCCCATGGGATGGGAGAGTTCAGAGTGAGAGGGACACAAGGCAGAATTAGCAGGAAATGAGAAAGAAATCTAGGCAGGAACATAGGTTGCTGCTGAGGACCCAGAAACAGTCAAGAATAGTTAGGATTGGGGCTGGAGAGATGAATCAGTGTTTAAGAACACTGGCTTTTCTTCCAAAGGAACCATGTTCAATTCCTAGCACCTATATGGCTGCTCACAATTGTCTATTCTGGGATACCCAATGCCCTCTTATGACCTCTGCAAACACCAGGCAGGCAAGTAGTGCACAGACATACATGCAGGCATAACACTCATATACACAAAAAATAATTTTTAAAAACTAGTTGGGGTACAGAATAAAGGGTAGGGGAAGCCTTGAGAGGGCATAGAGAAGGTTCTCCTTGCTTCCCTTTCTCTGAGTACTTCCTCTGGACACAGACAGTATTCTCAAAGTTGATTACAAAGACCACAGCCAGAACCCCAGAAAGTCCAAGGGACTCCACCTGGCTAAGAGGTGGCCTCCCACCCACTTACCTGTTCTCCTGCCCACCTGCCTTCACTTCCTGTTGCTGCTGCACAGCAATAGAACCAACAGAACTTTAAGTTCATTGTGGACTAAAGACCAGCAGTAGCTCTCCAGAAACCCTCTAAAGTCTCAGTACCAGATTGGAGCTGCGGAAGTACCCAGCCTCATGGGCTGAGCAACTACCAGGAGGCGACAGACTCAAAGCAAGAACAATGTACTTCTTTTTTAATTAATTTTTAATTTACTTATTTTTATGTGGATGGGTGTTTTGCCTATGTGAATGTCTGTTCACTACATATATGCCTGTAGACACCCAAAGAGTATGTCAGATCACTGGGACTGGAGTTACAGACTGGAGTTGTCATGTAGGTGATGGAAATTGGACCGGGGTCCTCTGGAAGAGCAGCTAGTGCTCTTAACTGCTGAGCCATCACTGGAGCCCCCATAATGCACTTCTTCAGCTCTGTTTCACTGTGCCCAGACTGCGTGAAGTTCTGTTTGAACTACCTAGCCTTCACCAGACAACACTAAGCAGATGTTGGCCTGGTGAAAGGGGAGTCCCCTGTACAAAAACTGCCATCCCCATGGCCCAAAGAGTTTAAGAACTACACATGCTTTGACTTAAAATAAGGGCAGGGGCATTGGGAAGCTGATGGAGAAGAGAAGCTACAGAAACATACTTTCTTTAAAATGCCATAATGTCATCTAATATCTTACACTAAGTCTTTAAAACTGAAGCTAAAAAATTGTTTTGAGAGCTAAAAGTACTTGGTAGTCTTACAGGAAACCCTTGTTCAGTTCCCAGCACCGGTGTGTTGACTTAAAACCACCTATAACTCCAGTTCCAGGGGATCCAACACTTGCCTCTGGCCTCCAAAGGCATAAACACACATGCATGGTTCACATGCAGGCAAGTACTCTTACACATAAAATAAAAGCTAACTAAATTTTTAAAAAGAGTCACATAATTCTGTAGCAAACAAGAAAATCTACCAGGAACACTTTTCATTTGAGAATTGGCCAAATCTTCCTTGATTAAGTCATACAATGAAGTCAGGTCAAAGAAAACTGAACAATAATGACCGTGAGTGCTGGTCTTGCTGTGGTGGGCCAGGACCATTGAGCTGTCTGAAAGGGCTGGGCCCCAGGAAGAGATGGTACATCAAACTTGCATAAAGAAAGGCTTTGAAACCTGAATAAACTCAGAAACCTTGGCCACAAAAGTGGCCAAAAATGGGACTCTGAACATAGTGCAGAAGGGTTTCAGGGTCATGGTTACCAGATACATTTTCCTGAACCTTGGCGTAGTAATGTGAATGTGTATGTCTCCTGCACGGCTCAGCATTTGAACGCTTGTTCCCAGCGGGTAGTGCTGTCTGGGGAAAATTATAGAACCTTTAGAATGTGGAGTCTTGCTGAAGGAAGTGCGTCACTGGGGGCGGGCTTTGTGAGGTCAATCTTTAGGATGTGAAGGTCTTGTTTCAGGAAGTGCGTCACTGGGGACGGGCTTTGGGAATTCACGTCTTCATCTCGGTTCTAGTTTTCTCTGTTTCTTAGTATGCTAGTAAAATGTGACCACCCAGCTTCCTCTTCTAGGCGCCTGCTGCCATGTTGTCCCTTATGGACATCTAGCTCTCTAGAACCATGAGCCAAAATAAACGCTTCTTTGTTTTTGGCCATGGTGTTTTACCACAGCAACGGAGAAGGGAGTAACATGCTTGGGAACTCTTAAATGGAGTCCAGATTGGGAGAGTAGGAAGGGAGGTGCTACTGTTCTTTTCATCTGCATTACTTAAAACAGCAGGCCTTGTCCTCCTCTCAGCCTGAGTCCAGATGAGGCAGGCAGACCACAGAAGGATGCTGACTAAGCTGGTGTACATGTTAAGCTGACCTTCACCTTGTCCCCTTCCTTCTCTACACAGCCATGCCCCTTAAAAGGCCTCTGGCTGCGTGCTGTGGGCTGCGAAGCCTAGCCCTCCGTGTACTACTTCTCTGTCACTGAAACAGAGTAGAGTAATAAAGCCAAAGTCAGGGAGCACAAATAAGCTACCGAGAAGCAGGGAGACCTTCATTCGAATCTCAGCCAAGCATCTCCACACCTGCAACCAGAGGTGGATGCCCTGGGGTGATCAAGACAAGACGAGGGGTGTTCCAGGATGCAGAAAACGCACATGCACGCATGTGCAAGCACATAGGTATGTGCTTGCTGGTATATGTGGAGGGCAGAAGTCAACCTTGACACTGTCCTTTAAGAATGCTATTAGTTTGAGACAAGTCCTTCACTGACCGAGAGTTTGATATTTGGCCCAGCAAGCCCTGAGTTTCTACGTTGTCTCCATCTGGGCTGGCATTACAATGCACACCACCACGTCCGGCTTTTCCATGTGGGTTCTGGGAATCCGAGTCAGGTCCTCCCGCCTGCACGCCTACTACTTCACTGTGACTGAGCCAGCTACCTAGACACACTCTATAAATTCTATCACTGCATCCTAAAGACCATCATTTGTTTTGTTTTGTTGTTTCTTTCTTTCTTTCTTTCTCCTTTTTTTTCCCCCGCTTAAAAAAAAAGTAATGCTGAGGGAAAGGGAAAAAGAACAGAAGGCAGAGCCGATGAGAGTAAGAGGAAGCAGTCATGGGGGAGATGAACAGAGGTAACCTTACTGGTGGGCTCCTGGAAAGCCTGCAGGAATCCAGCCCCAGCCTTCCTTTGATTTCTGAAGAACATGGCAGAATGACAGACGGAAACCGATCCTTTCTCTGGGCCCTCAGCTCAGACATCACCAGAAGCCATGCCTGAGTCACTGTCTATTTGGTAGCCTCCCCTTCATTCTGCTCCCTGAGTTCCCACACGGTTCCCCTCCCTAATGCCTGCTGAGGGGAGGCAGGAAAACAAGGCTGCTTTCTGTCCCTTTGGCCCCCTGAAGTGACAGCATCTAAACTCCAGTGTCCTTGCAGACAAACAGAAGCAACCAGTGAGTAGAATGGGTAAACTGCAGACTATTCATATAGCTAAACACTATACAGAGTATCTCTTTTTATGATTTTATAACATTTAAACTTACTCTATTGGAATATTAAACTTTTCTACCTGTAAGTTTGACCTTTATAAAAAAAAAATTTAATATACCTACACTTGAAAATGTTCTTTAAAATATGTGTCCATATACGTATATACATTCTTATTTATCTAAAGTTTTTCAACATTATGTAAAGAATCTATTATTGTAACTGTTAAGTTTTATGTTTTCTTTCAGTTGTTTACTCAAGAATTTTACATCTTTTAAAAATATTTTCCTTTGATTAAAAACAGGGTTTTTTTCAGACAGTATATCCTGATTATGGTTTCCTCTCCCTCTCCTGCTCCCGGTTCCTCTCCACATGCCCTCCCATCCATCCGATCACCCCTTCCTGTCTCTCATTGGAAAACAACAGGCTCCTAAGGGATAATAATAAAATAAGATATAATAAGATTAAACAAAAACAAATAAATCAGAATAGGATAAAAACAAAGAAACAAAAGGAAAAGAGCCCAGGAAAAGGCACGAGAAACAGATACAGGCACAGAGGCGCACTCATTTGATCACTCAGGAATCCTCCAAAAATGCAAAACCGGAAGCCATGGTATTCATGCAAAGGACCTTGAGGGTAGAAAAATAAAAATTAAAAAGGCAAATTTAAAAAGAAAGAAAGATAGAGAAGAGCCCTGACACAACATTATGAGATGGGGAAACCCCAATGATGCTGTAGATTTATCCGTCTACTGCTGGGTTCTAAACCCCCATCTGGTGCAGACTGGTGCAGGCTCTGTGCACACTGCCACAGTCGCTGTGAGTTTGTATGTGTGTCAGGCCTGTTGAATTGTTTCCCTTGTGTCCTTCACCCCTCTGGCTCTAACAGTCTTTTCTCCTCCACCTTCGTAGGGTTCCCTGAGCCCTAAGGAGAGGGATTTGACAGAGCCAGTGGGATTTGAGTGTCCCAAGGTCTCTCACTCCCTGCATATTGTCTGTCTGTGGCTCTGTGTTTGTTCCCATCCTCTGGCTGCAGGAGGAAGGTTCTCTGATGATGACTGAGCAAGACACTGACTCTCAAATATAGCAGAATGTCATTAGGAATCGTTTTATTGCTAGAATTCCTTTTGAGACAAGGTCTCGTGTATCTCAATGTGACCTTAAACTATGCAACCATGGATGACCTGAGCCCCTGATCATCCTGCCTCCACCTCTGTTGTGTTGACATCACAGGTGCAGGCCACCATAGCTGGCTTATGCGGTCTATTCACTGCTGGATATCAAACCCAGGGCTTTGTGTTTGCTAAGCAACCACTCCACCAACAGAACTGCATCTCCATCCAGCCGACCATGTAGAAATGTTTAAAGAACAAATTAGTTCTACATACGGACATTAATGAGTGAGGTTCACAAACAGAATAATGAAAGAAGCAAGATACAAAGCTCTGTGTACTATCTTATTCTATATATAGGAAAATCAAAATCTTATATGAAAATCAAAACAGAATCCATAGAGATAGAACAGTTCAAGCTTGGGCTTTGGACAAGGATTGACTGAGAACACAAGAAAAATATTCTGGAGGACTGGAAATGTTCTATGCCTTAGTCTGGGTAGTAGCTATGAGGGTATTCATACCTGCAGAGTATAGACAATTGTAGACCTGATATCTTGGTACCACACTATACTTGGATAATACCACAGTTTAAGAGTATAGAAGGAGGTCTGGGAAATGGCTGGGACCACTGGTTCTCAATCTGTCTATTGCTGCAAGCCTTTAATACAGTTTCTCGTGTTGTTGTAACCCTCAACTATAAAATTAATTTTTTATTAATCATTTTATTCGTATACATTTCAAATGATAGCCCTCTTCCCAGTTTCCCATTCACAAACACCCCCATCCCATCTGCCTTCCACTTTGTGTCTCTGAGGGTGCTCCTCCACCCACTCACCCACTCTCACCTCACTGCTCTAGCATCCCCCTATGCTGGGGCATCAAGCCTCCACAGGACCAAGGGCCTCCCCTCCTATTGATGCCAGATAAGATCACCCTCTGCTACATATGTAGCTGGAGCCTTGGATCCCTCCATGTATACTCTTTGGTCGGTGGTTTAGTCCCTGGGGGCTCTGGGTGGTCCTGTTAGGTGATATTGTTCTTCCTATAGGGTTGCAATCCCCTTCAGCTCCTTCAGTCCTTCCCCTAGCTCTTCCATTAGGATCCCCGGGGGATCGGTCTGATGGTTGGCTGTTAGTATCTGCATCTGTATTGGTCAGCTGCTGGTGGAACGTCTCAAGGGACAGTCATACCAGGCTCCTGTCAGCAAACGCTTCTTGGCATCAGCAATAGTGTCAGGGTTTGGTGTCTGCAGATGGGATGGATCGCTAGGTGGGACAGTCTCTGGATGGCCTTTCCTTTGGTCTCTGCTCCATTTTTTGTCTCTGCATTTCCTTTAGGCAGGAACAATTCTGGGTTAGAGATTTTGAGAAGGGTGAGTGACCCTATCCCTCAACTGGGGCCTGTGTCTATCTACTGGAAGTAGTCTCTACAGGTTCTATCTCCCCTTTGATGGGAATTTTGGCTAATGTCATCCCCATTGGGCCCTGGAAGCCTTTTGCTTCCCTGGTGTCTGAGACTTTCTAGTGGCTACCCCCAGTTCCCCATCCCCGACTGCTATATATTTCTATTCAGTTTCCTGACCCTCTACCTCTCTCCTGTCCCTTCCTACACCTGAATCTGCCCCCCTTTTTTTTCTCTTCCCCTGCTTATTTCCTCCCAGGTCCCTCCCTCCATCTACCTCCTGTGATTATTTTGTTCCCCCTTCTTTGTAGGAATGAAGCATCCACACTTTGGTCTTCCTTCTTCTTAAGCTTCATATGGTTTGTGGGTTGTATCATGGGTATTCTGAGCTTTTGGGCTAATATCCACTTATCAATGAGTTCTTTTGTGTCTAGGTTACCTAACTCAGGATATTTTCTAGTTCCATCCATTTGTCTGCAAATTTTATGATGTCGTTGGTTTTAATAGCTGAGTAGTACTCCATTGTGTAAAGGTACCACATTTTTTGTATCCATTCTGCTATTGAGAGACATCTGGGTTGTTTCCAGTTTCTGGCTATTATAAATAAGGCTGTTATAAACATAAAGCAAATCAAAACGACCCTGAAATTCCACCTCACACCAATCAGGATAGCTAAGATCAAAAACTCAGGTGGCAGCAGATGCTCGAGAGGATGTGGAGGAAAAAGCAACACTCTTCCATTGTTGGTTGGATTGCAAGCTGGTAAAACCACTTTGGAAAACAATCTGGAGGTTCCTCAGAAAACTGGAAATAATTCCACCTGAAGACCCAGCTGTGCCACTACTGGGCGTGTATGCTCTAACATATAACAAGGACACACGCTCCACTATAAAATTATTTTTTTCTTTTATTGGATATTGTCTTTATTTACATTTCAAATGTTATCCTCTCTCCAGGTCTGCCCTCTGGAAGCCCCCACCCCAACCCCTCCCTCTACCCGTATGAAGGTGTTCCCCCACCCACCCAGCCACTCCCACCTTCCCACCCTGGCATTCCCCTACACTGGGGCATCGAACCCCAACAGGACCAAGGGCTGCTCCTCCCACTGATGTCCAACAAGGCCATCCTCTGCCACATATACAGCCAGAGCCATGGGTCCCTCCATGTGTATCCTTTGGTTGGTGGTCCAGTCCCTGGGAGCTCTGGGGGATCTGGCTAGTTGCTCCCCCCATGAGACTGCAAATCCCCTCAGCTCCTTCAGCTCCTTCTCCAACTCCTCCATTGGGGACCCCGCACTCAGTCCAATGGTTGGCTGCGAGCCCCTCTCTGTGTTTTTCAGGCTTTGGCAGAGCCTCTCAGGAGACAACCATATCAGGCTCCTGTCAGCAAGCACTTCCTGGCATCCTCAAAAGAGTCTGGTTTTGGCAACTGTATAAGAGATGGATCCCCAGGAAGGGCAGTCTCTGGATGGCCTTTCCTTCAGTCTCTGCTCCATACTTTGTCTCCATATTTCCTCCTGTGAGTATTTTGTTCCCCCTTCTAAGAAGCACTAAAGCATTACACACTTTGGTTTTCCTTCTTCTTGAGCTTCATATGGTCTATGAATTGTATCTTGGGTATTCTGAGCTTTGGGGCTAAATTATTTTTGTTGCTACTTCATAACTGTAACTTTGTTACTGTTAGAAATTATAATGTAAATATCTGGTATGGTCTTAGGCAACCCCTGTGAAAGGGTTGTTTGATCCCTAAAGGGGATGAGACCCACAGGTTAAAAAACATTGGCTTAAACCGGGCAATGGTGGCGCATGGCTTTAACCCCAGCATTTGGGAGGCAGAGGCAAGGCATCTCCAGTGTAAGCTAAACCAGCCATGTCAGCCATCTCGGGTTCAACTTAACAGCTCTGGCTTGGTGAATAAGGTGGAAAGCAACCAAGGAAGACTTTTAGTGTCAGCCTCAACGCCTACATGTATACATGTACACATGTATGTGTGTGCACCTGTGACACACGCATATGTGCGTGCATGCACACTACACATAGACACATAAGCCAATCAAGAAGTACAAATGGTGGCTGGGGTGAAAGCTCAGTAGGTAATATGCTTACCTCCTAAGCACGAGGACCTGAGCTTGATCCCAACATCCACGGAAAAAGCCAGGCTTGGGGGTGTGCACCTGTCATCCCTGCACTGAGGAAGCAGAGACAGGGTGATTGCTGAGTTTAACCAAATCAGTGAACTCCTAGCCAATGAGAGACCTCATCTCAAATGAGGGGGACTGCATCCCTGGTGAGGATGACTCCCAATATTGTTTTCTGATCTCCAGATGCATGGTCTCTCTATGTATGGGCACTCAGACAGATACAAGCATGTATACACACTCATGCATTTCAAGTATAGAAGAGAGAACAGAAGCCAGGGCCATGATGCTGGGTAGATTGTCAATTAGAACCTCATTCTGTGATGATTTCGCTCTTTACCCATGACCTCAATCGGTCTTGGAAATTGAAATGCAAAATATGCAGGCTTTCAAAATGGGAGAGAGGGTCAGCTACAATTTAAAAACAAAGCATCTACATTCACATCCAAATACAGACGATGCTGCCTGCCCCCTGGCTACTAACAGAGCTGAAAAATGTCTAAATGATCTACCACCGGGCTACATCATGCTGATTTGTTTCTGATCTGAGTGGAAGGCAAGCAGACCCTGCAGTAAGATTGAAAGTGCTGCAGGGTTTGACAGAGGGAAGTATGATTAGAATCCAGTGAGGTAGAAATAATGACTCCTCTCCCCAACCCAGGACCAGCATGCCCTCATGCCCGCACCCACAACAAGCTTTGCATTGCTAACCACAGGGTGCTGGGAGGCCAGTGGCATCTCAAATCCATCCTGGCTCATCATGCAGTCAAATAACATACAACCTGTAAAACCCAAATATTTCTGGAAGGATGACATAAGCAGGCGCAGAACACAAATATCTCCATTCCCACATAACTAGAAAAAGACTTCCTTGCTAGGTTAGGGACCCTAGAAGAATTGTCTGGAAATTTCTGGAAGGAATGGTGTATGGATAGGATGCTGTCAGGAAGAATGCATAGAGAGTGTAGTGAGCAGAAAGGTCAAGGAAAGAGGAGGTATTTCTGTGGTCTCAGCTTCAGGCAAGCTCCACCTGATTTCATGGAAAGTTCTGGACCAAAAGGACTGGAAAGAGATCCAGTCAGTAAAGTGCTCATCTTGCAAGCAAGAGGACCAGAGTTCAAACCCCCAGAACCCATGTAACAAATAAAATGGCAGTGCAATGATGCCATCCCAGTGCTGGGGAGGTAGAGACAGACAGATTCTTGGGGTCCGTGGGGCTTCCAGGGCAGCTAGTCTAGTTTGCTTGACAAGTTCTGAGCCAGGGAGAAATCCTGTCACAAAATTTCTTGCCTAAGAAATGAGAGGAGGGGAGGTATCCACCCCTTGAACACTTACATTTGTATGTACATGTACTGCACACATGTACATCTGTATACACAAGAACAAACATGCATTCATATATACATACACACAAAGTTCTAGAACATTCATTGCCACCATCAGTGTTTTCAAGAAGATTCCCTGTAAGGGAACGGTAAGTCCTCTTATCTACCTTACAAAGTGCTCCGTCAGAGGAGCACAGCTCTGAAGAGAAGGCATCTGGGACCCCATTGCAGCCCATACTCCCAGCAGTCAAGGGACTAGGTATCAGTCCAGCCGAGGAATCTTGGCTGCATACTAGTAGACTAACCCCTACCTGCACACATCCCAATTTCATATTCCAGCCAGACTTCTTCTCTGCATTCCAGACCATCTATCCAGCTGCCTGATCAGTATCTGCTGCATGCATCCATCTAAGCTGCTGACAGTCACCCAGAAGCATGCTCCCTTCCTCTGTTGGGTACCCTTGTCCATGGCTAGTCCTACTCTTCCAGCTACTCTCAAACATTCCCCTCTTATATCTGTCTCTGTCTCTGTCTCTGTCTCTATCTCTTTCTCTATCATCTCTATCTCTATCTCTATCTCTTTCTCTATCTCTATCTCTATCTCCCTCTTCTCTCCCCACCTCTGCATTACATCAGTAACCCTGCTGATTCTGCCTCTCACACACAAACCAAAGCTGAACTACCTTTTATTATCCCTGCCATCATCCTTGCCCAGATCACCATTGTGTCTCACCTGTAATTTCCCAGTAGTCTCCTCCTAAATTGACTTAACTTTCCAACCCCTGGGGCCTACACTCAATAAAGTTTGACTGAGAGATGTAACCAAATCATTCCACCCCTCTAAGCTCTGGTGACATACAGAGCCCACTCCTGCCCTATGCCCCTTTGACCCTGGGTGACCTGCAATCCTGTCCCTGCACATCCAGTCACTCTGCCTTCTTGCTGATCTCTGGACTCTGTAAACATGGCCCAGAGCCTTCTACTCACTGTTCCCCTACCCAGAATGGCATTTACCAGCCCCATGAGCTATCACTGACTACTTTCAGGTCTCTACCTAAAAGTTCACCTTCTCAATGAGTCCTAAACCCAGTCCTGTCTCAGAGTTCATATCCACCCTTCCTGGCTAATGCCTTCAGCTTCAGCCCTTCACTTCCTATTTCTTGCATCCTTGTTTAAAATTTGATTATCCCAATAGTTTGAGAGTCAGGGCTCTTAGTGCATCCTCTTCATTCTTCTAATCCGAGAGCCCAGAACAGTGACGTCACATAATAAATGCCAGTTTACTGAATAGATTACATGTGTGCATGAAAGAAGGAATGATATGCATATGTAAATATTTAGAAAAACCAGATCGGTGTCTTTGGCTGGATTTTTAATTTTTTTAGTTTTAACCTCTAAGTTTTCTAAATCTTTCACCACCAACTTTTACTGCATGCACAATGATTGTTCTTATGATGGTTTTAAATCCCTCTTTCCAGACTTCTCACCCCTTGATTCTTTCAGCAGTTGGCTGGGAAAGTCTGCTCTTAAAACAGCCCAAAGCAGACCTGCCAAAAGACAGCAGAGCCTGTCTCAATGCTCTGGAGAGTGTAGAACAACAAATGAGATGACAACTGGCAGAAAAGAGACCATGGAGCAGAGATGTCTCCTCCCATGAGCCTTTGCAGGAACCCCTTCCCCCACCACTGCCTCCTGTGATAGAAAAAGAAACTGATGTCCTTCCCAGGCCATCTGGATCAAACTGTGGGAAAGCAGCCATGTTCTAAAGAAATTCCCAGAGCTGGAGAAATTGCTGTCAGTAAAGTTCTTGCCTCTCAAGCATGAGGGAGGGCCCGAGTTGGATTCACAGAACCACATAATAGAGGAAGAAGAGACAAGCTCCACAAAGTTGTCCTCTGACCTTTATTTGTGTACTTGGTATAGGTGTCTACACATTCATCTAGCACACATAGCACACATAGTAGTAATAATAAGGAGAATATGAATAAAGAATAAAATATACATAGGCACCCAGCCGACCTGAGCTTCAGATAAGCTACAATTTTTAGTAGAAACATATTGTAAATATTACAGTGGAAAACAATGCATTCATTGTTCTCCCAAAACTTCAGGATTACTGGGTGTCCTGAATTCATTTGACTTAGTTGAACAAGTCTAAGGTAGATTAATTCTCCCTTTTGAACAAACCAAGAAAATATTCTCTTAAAAGTTTGGGTGAAAAATGTTCCCCCACAGACTCAAGCATTTGAATACTTGTTTCCCCAGCAGGTGTCGCTGTTTTGAGATAGTCTGCAACTGCCAGGAAGTACAACCTCGCTGGAGGAAGCAATTCGCTGGTGGTGGCCCTTGAGTTTTAGAACCTGGCCCTACTTCCAGCCTGCACTCTGCTTCCTGGTCCATGGAAATGTAGGGAAGCAGCCTCATGCTCATTCTCCTGCTGCCATGGCCCAAGCTTTCTGCCTCCATAGTGGACTATATCCATCCCTATGGACCAGTAAGCAATGAAAACAGTAGCTAAGATAGCCACCCCCTAACACACTATGACTTGGGGAAACAATAGGGCTTGGCAATCCCCTTTCTTCACTCAAGGGAGTGATGGAAGAGTATCTCAGAAGACACCATGGTCTGCTCATTTGGACACGTGCTCACATTTTTTTTTCTTTCTCCCTGACTTCCAGCTTCCAGATTCAAAACTTCAACTTGCCCTTCGACGGCTACTACCTCCTCACAAAAGCCATTCTGGAGAATGCACATACGAAGCAGAGTTCAACCCGTCCCTTCATATGTATGTATAAGCAGCCCTAGCAAACATCACCCTGAGACTGGACGTGCACATGGATACACCCACACATCCCACGGAGCGTGAAATTCTTGGAACAGGACTGTGGCCGTTGGTATAGTCTCAGTATTCTCCCTGGTATATGGCTTTTATAAAGTGATTTATAAGACAAGCACAGTGGTGCTCAACAGCAATCCCAGCACTCAGGAGACTGTGGCAGAAGGACCAGGAGTTGGAAGCTAGCCTGGGCTAAATAGTGAGAGACAGGATGATGTCAATGGACAGGCTAACAGAAGGGAGAAAACTCAGGGGCCGCAAATGAGATCATATACATATAGGTAATGATATACACTGAGCATAGTGTATTTATGCTCTTAGGAATATGTGTATATATGTGTGTTATGTGTATTTATCTGTAACAGAAATTAAAGAAAAAGAGGCCATGATCTTGACAAAGAATAAGGGAGTACCTGGGAGGGGTTGGAGGAGTAAGGAGGAGGGGGAAATTATGTAATTATATTATAAACTTCAAAAATTAAAAAATATCATTAAAACTGCAGAAGGAGCAGGGGAGGATAAATTAGTGACTGAATGAATGAATGAATGAATGAATGAATGAACTGTTCAAGGATCTGGGAGTATTCAAATCTTAGAAATCAATCAAGGGTAGATCAGTAGTAGTAAGGTGGGGGGGAGCATATTTCTCTGGCCTTAAGAAATCTCGTTTCCCCTGGACATATGAGTCTCATCCAGGGAGATCACAACTCAGTTGGATTAACACACTGCAGTGCAGAATCTGACAAAGCACTAGGCCGCAGACTAGGACTTGAGTTCATTCCCCGGTCCAATCAGGCACTGAACCTGAGATGTAGCCTCCAACCCTGGCCACGCCCACTTCCCAGGAACTTTGGGGGGGGGGGGGGGGGGGAGGGGCTCTCAGAAATGCTTTTGAATGGGATGTGGTCTTTTTTCTTCTGTTTCACAGGTGCCACAGTTCACTCTAAATGAGCCAAGCTACGTTCTTCACTCAGTTTGTCAACCCCCAACCCTTAAGGACATCTCTCCACTGGAAAAACATCTCGGCTTTCCGTATAGCTACTGCACGAGTCCTGAAGACCTGTTCTTTGTGTGAGTTCATGAAATGTTTCTCAGTGAGAGTCTGGGAGAAGAACGAAATTCAAATTCTGCAAATGGAAAAATCAAGCATTCAACCATAATAGCAACACTAGGTCACAGGCTGAGCCATTAAATCGCTGAATAGATACATCCAGTGTAGACGAAAGCACACTTCTGACACATTTATAGCTGAGATTTAGAACTACTGAAATTGAGATGCCCAGAGGCAAGAGTCTCAGGACCACTTTCAGCCCAACCCTAGGCCTTGGCTCAGCCAGAAAGCTACTGTCCAGGAAACTCCAGGGAAGGGAATTTGTCTACTCTGCGGAAGCAGTTTGTGTACTAAATACTAAGGAAACTCGGGTGAAGCTTCAATTGACACAATACTTCATCTTTTAAACTTTGAGTACTAATTTTAGTTTGAGAGAAAATGTGAGTCCAACCTGTCAGTGAGGCAAGTCTCCTGCCATCTTCTGTACCTGTACAGCGTTTGGAAGGCTGCATCAGAAGAAAGGCAACTCCGTGCCAATTAGAGCTGTTCTGCACTCCCCACAGGTGAAGGTGGAGGTGGGTCCCCAGATAGGACAATGTCCCATCACTTTCATCCCCAAACTACTCTACATCCTCTCAATATGGTGTACCTTTAACTTGTCTTTGGCTGACATATGTAAACCATGTGAGCCTAAAGTGTGCTGGCTTAAAGGTACATGGACAAGAGGTTAAGCCAAGCAGACCACGGGTGGAAAGATGTCCAGCAATGCTGAACTATGCAAATGAGGAGGCTTGGAATTCTGGCTCCATCAAAAGTCTCTGCCCATTTCCAATCATCTGATTGTCAAGGATGTGGTAGGGTTAAAGGAATGTGGAACTCACAATTAATACAGCATCAGACTAGCATCCTTCTCTCCATAGCCTGTTCAATGAGTATGACTGCGAGCCTGGCTGTGAGCAGCACGCAACCTTGGTCCGTTGTACTCAAAGAACGAGTTGACTGACTGGGTCCTTTCTTCCCTCTTCCTCCTCGGCCAAAAAAACAAACAAACAAACAAACAACAACAACAACAACAACAAAAAACGGTCACATATGGTACCTCTTCTCTTTATTTGTGAGTCATGAGAGGAGAATCTTTCAAATCATGACCTGCTTGTAGAATCAAAATTTTCTGGCCAATTCTGGAAAGTTCCAAACCAAACAAAGGCTAAGTAGCTTTTCACAGAAACATCCTTTTTCCAGCAAAAGCAAAATGGGAGATTGGAGGAACAGCTAAGAATTGTAAATGACTCAACCCCTCAAGCCAAAGACAATTCAGACACACAGGCCCTTTGTCACCCCCAATTAACTCTAAATTACTTCTCATCTCCACTTTCTCCTCAGGGATATGGGGTTCTTCTGTTCAAGGTTTGGGAGATAAAGGGTAAGTCTCCACACAATAATACACTGTGAAGAAAAAAATAAAAGACCACTGTTCCATCATCTGCAAACACCCTCCTCCACATCCCTCCTCTCTCTCTGCAGAGTCTCGGACATGCAACTGACTCCTCTCAGTTGCTGGGGATTAATTCTAGGCTCTGGAAGAGGGACCAGGATGCTCATCCCCACTGAGCAGAACAATGGGCTAAGCTGAGTGCTCATACCTTGTACCTCTGCTCCTGCTGTGGATCTGAGTTCCAGGCTCAAGTTTCCAGGTTCTTGAGTCCCAGTGGGAAGGACACAAGCTTTAAAATTATCTTTTATCCGGAAGGGAACACACTCTTGAGAACAGGAGTGGGCTAGTGAGCTGAGGAGGAGCACGGATACAATCAAAACAGGAGGTTCTAGATCGTTTGTAGACCACTTACCTTCTCTAGCTTTATACAGGCATGCTCTGCGTGTCACATCCAGCCCAAGTGGGGAAAGGTCTCCAGTCTTTCTCTGCCAACTTCTGTCATATATTACTCTTGACATTGGGGTACCTTTCTCCAGCTTGACTCCCCTTCCACATCTCCACCTGCTAAATCTCAAAGCAACACTAACATGAAAGACACCCCTTTCAGAGGAGATAGTTGCACCACAGGGGTCAAGCTTAAGGTAGCCAGTTGAGAATCTAGGCTGGATGAGGCTTGACTACAAAGCTCTCTCTTCCTTAAACTCACCTTGCACTTTCCTAAAATTTACTTAAACTCCCTGTTGGAGCTATTAATGTTTTCAGTTTTCCAGGACTGGACCGATCACGTCTGCACTCCCCCACCCCCAACCTGGCTCTATGGTGCCTCTGATAGAAAATGCCAGCAAATCTCTCTGTTCCTTGAAGGGAAGCTTCAATAAACACAAGTTATTAACCTTCATAGCACCCAGAATTCTGAACGAAGAAGTTATAAAAATTATCATAAAATCCTGCTGGGGTTTGATAATGAAGAAGCACCTTAACCGCCTCTTCAAACACTTCCTTTTCTTTCAGAACACAAAGGTGACCCCCCTCCAGATAGAACCTGCTTTCATTCCAGTCCTGGCCACACAGCCTCCCTCTTCTGATACAAGGAAAGGTCAAGTGCCTCTTTTCAGAGTCTCCACAGTGTGTGACATGGAGGTTTTGAGCAGCAGGTGCTGAGGCTGGGTCCCGCCTGCCTCCATGTCCTCTGACTGACTCCCCCAGGGGCGGCTGAGAAGAAGGTGTAAGAAGGCTAACGGGAGTAAAGATGCCGAGAAGCCCAGATGCAGACAATTAGTGTTCAAGGAGATGTCAAGGACCTGCCTTTGTCCATGTAAGCCACACTGCAAAGTGGGAACCAAGCTGTTGTGGCTCTTCTCAACGTGAGTGTTCTGCAGGAGGAAGACAAGAGAAACAAAGGATCTACCAGGGACATGCCTGCTCCTGTGGAATCTAGATCATCCTAGCGCTGATCTGGGAGCAGTAAGGAGGGGACAGTCTTGAATTGGTTACTTCTGTAACAGAACAGCCAACAGAACAACTCTTAAGGGGGAATTATATTTCTGCTCACAGTTTCACAGGGCTCCGTCCATGGTTGCACGGCCCCATATACTTTCTTCGATGAGGTCAGCCGAAAGTCAGGAAATGTGGCAGTCTGTCTGGGAAGGAGAAGACAGGTGAGGAAGAGGAGGGTTAAGAAAAAGGAAGGCAAATACTTTCTTACCACAACTGAACTTTAAGGAAAACATCTACCATGGTCTGGTTATGGTGAGCCACTGTAGGAACTTGGTGGTATCAATGCCAGAGAGTGGTGTACATCCTGGGTACAAGGGACTATTCCAAGGCCCTTCCTTCCTCATTCGCTTCTCCATGCTCCTAATGAACTCCTCAGAACATTGTGCTACCTACATTGTGACTCATCCAAGGATCAGGAGATCCCCCTTTATACCACATCTATCAACAAGGGTCTCTCAAGCAAAGGCCAGAGCTCGTAGCAGAATTCTTAGACGTGAAATCCCAAGTCACTGATTGACCCCTGGGTGACTTTTGTAAAATGCCAGTCTGGCAGTTGGGCTAATACATCTTCTCCATGCCCGAAAGAGTACCTCAAGATCCAGCTCCCAGAAAAGAAGCTCAGGTTTTTTTTTTCCCTAAGCCTCCAATAAAGGAAGCTTTTGCATATTAAGAGAAATGTCCTGCAGATGGGAGCACCCAGCAGGAAACACTTTGATTAAAGCAACTTGTTCTGCTAAGTCTTGAATCTGCTCCCAAGATACAGGGCAGTTAGCACAGTGTAGAGGCAGCAGGCAACGTGAATTGTCTTATTTAATTGGAAAGCCCGCCCCCCACCCTGAGCTTAGAACTGTTCCCTTAAACAGGCAGATCAAGAAAAAGATGGGGAGTGGAAGCCATCAGAGATGTTTTGGAGACCACTGAGTCCTACATCCTTCTGCTTAATAAAGACATACTGAGCCTGTTTCCAGGAGAAACCTGGAGCTCACTTCCAGCTCTAAGCTGCAACAGGGTCCAACAATTTATCATGCAGACATTTTTTCAGAGGGCCAGAAGACACATCTCTCCTTATCTAACTTGGGTGCTCTTGGGGCAGGGAGGAGAGAATAAAGAAATGAAGGGAGGCTTAGCAATTTGACACAGGTTTTTCCTAGCCTCTCTTTCAAGTAGTATCCATTCAACTTGAACTGAAGTATCCAGTAGGCAAAGATGAAAGGGAGTGATAAAAAGGGAGGCAGCTAAGGGGAAATAGCAGCTCACCCCCCTCCCCTTTGCAAAAGTCACATCACAAAATTAGGACCGCCACATTAGCTCATTGTATAGTGATTCCCTGTGAACTGAAATATTCTAAACTGGGGAAGCTCAATGAGACTTATAAAATAGATAAAACTTAGAAGACTTAGGAAATAAACAAAATTCACAAGTCTCAGGAAGTTCCTAAAGTTTACAAGCCTCACAAAGCCCCTCCCTAAGGTTATAATCAGTATGAGTTGCTGGGAGATGAGACTTTGACAAGCCAAGCTGCCTTCAAGATACTTGGAGCTGTGTGTGTGTGTGTGTGTGTGTGTGTGTGTGTGTGTGTGTGTGTATGTGTGTCTTGTTTCCCATTCTGGGGTGAGTCTTTTGTTATGTGTCTGCCTTTGAGTCTTTTGTGAGTAACACTAGTAAATTCACTGCTCCACTAAGCTAGACCTGCATGGAATGCTTTCTTTGGTCTGGCATCAGTACCCTGCCTGGGATGAACAGGCATTTGCTCACTCTTCAACAACTCTCTAGTTGCAACCCTCATGTCTACCTGATTTTCTTATTCAGCATTGAGACGAAGATTTAAATGTTCTTAATTCCACATTGTTACCATCCCATATGCTTCTATACCACCCTTGAAATTGTCCCTGCTCCCTCCCCTAGCCCCACCTTCTGCACAGGATGCCTAAATGATGGAGCCCATCTCATTACAGACAGAAGTGCTTGTTCCAGGCCATAGTATTATGTCTGACTTTTCTGAAAATGAAAAATGTCCTGTGGCTCTGGGTTCAGAGCAAGTATGGTGTGTGCATGGGTAGGCTCATCTGTGCATTATGCATGTGGTGGGTTAAAGGTGTTTCATTTACACTAGTTCAATTATGAGAAAGCTGGGAACCTGCTTGGTTCCTTGGGTCCCTCCTCTGGCTCCTTGGCAGAAATCCCTCTCTGTGCAAGAGCTGTGGGTGGGGACCTGCTGGCATTTAGCTTCCATAAAGGCCTTTGCTCCTGCACAGTATATAGTGAAGGCATGAAGCTTGGGCTCATACCTGGGCCATGGGTTGGTTGCCATGGAAATGACTGCAGTCACAAATAAGGCAGTATTATGTTCTCTCAGCAGGACCGGGAGAGAGCTAGAAGCTGGGGGTTGAAGGAGTGAAGGGAGGCAGAAAGGAGAGAAGGGGAGGGAGAAGAGAAGGGGGAGGAAAGGAGAGAGGGAGAGAGAGAGAAAGAAAATAAATTTCTATCAGTAGTGACCCCAAAGGGTAACACAAAAGAGGTGATTTCACATACAGTGAAGCAAGAGAGGGAAAAGGGGTTTGTTTGCTTTGAAGGGGTTTCACTTACAGAGAACCAGGGAGGGAAACCAACAGCACTGGGCTTTTGCACTCTCCCTCCACTGCCTTTGTGTCTCCTCTCCCACTGAGCAGTAATGCAAAAGCCTAATGAGGAAGGATAAGGTTGCAGGATACACTGCAGTCTGAGACAGCAGAGGTGAGAGCCCTGCTCTGAGCCTGGGCAGACAACTTAGAGTCTCTTGGTCCCTGACTGTTTTGCAAGTTTTCTTTGAAATTTCTTCCTCTCTAAAAAGGCATAAAACTGTGAGCACAGACAGCTCAGCTGATAGAGCAGTGGACTTTAAAAAGTCATAAACCCTCCAGAATCTCGAGGCACCCTTATTAAGACGTCCTCTCAAGCTGAATGCCACTAGAGGGGAAAACGGCCTCATTGTCTTCCTAAGGTCATTTTTTTCATTCAAAGCTTCATTGGTTTCCTCACTGTAGACAAAAGTCTAGGAATCAAGACCTAGATTCATACCGTCTCAGCAAATAAAAAGCATGAAGTTTACTTAAACTAAGCTTATGAGCCTTTATATGGAGCAAGAAATGTTCAAGTTCTTTCTATTCCAAGGGTATATATATCATGCCTAAACACATAAAGTTTCTTGCAGTATTCTACACTCTCAAGATAATCAGATCCAAAATTATTAGTTTCACACACTTCCTTCAACCACTACAACATGTGTATGTATGTACATGTATGTTGTATATGCATGTCTGGTGTATGCATGCAAATGTGCATTGTGTGTGTGTGTGTATGTGTGTGTGTGTGTGCACATGTATGCAAATGCATATATGGTGTGTGCATGTGCATGTGTGTACATGTGTGGCATGTATATGCACATGTGCATCTGTGTTGTGCATACATATATGGTGTGTGGGTATGTGGTGTGTGTGCTTGTGAGTGTATGTGCACATGTGGAGACCAGAGGTCAATGTCAGATGCCATCCTTCGAAAGTCATCTATCTTGTTTCTTAAGAAAGGATCTCTCCTGGAACTGGGTGCTCACCAATTAGGCTATACTAATTTGTCAGCAAGTCATAGAGATCCACCTATCTCTATTTCCCCAAAGCTGGGATCACCAGCATGCACCACCAGCATGCCTGGCATTTTGAGTCTAGCAGGGTCCTGTGCAATGTGTTTTGATAAGCATTACAAGTCTTATCAACCTAGAATTCCTTGACCACCCAACTCCCATACCCAAAACCCTACATCCATGCTGTGCCCTTAGGGTCTATGTACATGCTGTCCTCTTTTGTCCTGCAAAGACGTATCCACTAAACACAAAGACATTAGTGCATGCTACCCAGACGTCTCAGTACGAATGCACTTTCAACCACAAAATAGTCTCAATTCAATAAAACGTGTTCAAGGGAAGATACAATTTCCCCTTAGGACACAGAGCTGCTCAATCCTGGGGCATGAGCCTCAGCCAGGAGCAGCCTTGCACTTCCTCACAGTGGTATCAGACAGAAGTTTGACGTCTTTCGAAGCAAATGGGAGGACGTGCAGTTCTTTACTTGTTTCTCTGATGATTCCTTGATGTGGTTCAATTATTCCAAATGCTCCATGACCACGGTCCCTACTTTCCTTCCTCCACATGAAGTATGACTTGGAGAGAAGAGCCTTGAGCTAACTGAAGAAGTCAATGGTTGAGTCTAGCTAACAACCCAGGTAGTGTGGCCAGCCTAAGATTCCCCACAGGTCCTCAGACTAGAGTTAGGGGAAAGGGACTTTGATCCTGACCAAAGCTGATAGTATCTGATTAATCAGAAGTACTTGGGTAACATAGACAATCATAAAATATAAGTGACATATATTATGATTTGGACATAAGATGTCCCCTACACGCTCAGGTCTTTAGACACTTGGTCCACCTGGCTGTTGTAATTATTTAAGGGAGGTTATGGAGGAAACAATGAAAAGGTAAAGTTGGTAGAAACCAACTCGTCCTCAAACCTAACTTCGAACCTTAACCTGCAGAACTCAATGAGCTTCAAACAGAACTTGAAAATTTGAGGTTCACACATATTCTTACTGTTTGCTATTATTATTGTATTCAAACCCGTGACTCCGAAGATAAACTTTGAAAAATAGACGTATAGAATCTAAATTTGATTAAGTTCTGAAAACATGAAACTATCGAACAAGAATTTTACATACATCAAAACTATTTTTCAAAAAAAAAAAAAAGTAAGGTAAAAACGAACACATATGGGGCCAGTAAGACGAGTCAGCTGGTGAAGTCACTTGTTGTCAACCCCAGTGACCTGTGTTCAAATCCCACAGGATAGGGGGAAAGAAAATACCTATTCTCTGGCCTGCACATGTCCACTGTAGCACGTGTGCCTACACAGACTCACATACATACATACATACATACATACATACATACATACAAACATATATACACACACAAACATATACACATTCATACACATACACACATACACAAATGTATATACACACTCACACATATACACAGATGCATGCACATGCACACACACACACACACACACATAAATAAGTACATGCTGAAATCACTAACACATTTCTTTTTAAAAGAAAAGAAGGGAAGTCCACTGCTGACATATTTGCTCTCCATGAAATACCACATGGAGACTGACAGTAAATCATAGCAGACCGTGAACCAAAATCCACAGGGACGCATAAAAACCATCAGAAGCATCTACATATGTAGGTAAATACAAAAGACTGTAACTATTACCTTCTCTTTTCCCTTCTTATTGTCCTTAAAGAAATAGAACATGTAAGACATTAAGCACATTGCTGATACATAATGTAGCAATACTAGCGAAAATGAGGAAAGAGAAATCAGATCTTAGGGAGGCAATTTCCAAAACTGATAATGATGTCAGTTATTAAGCTAAGAAAGACTGTAATAAATAAGAATGGCCTCAGCACTTAGAGAACTGGCTAAAAATTGTCTCAACCACTATAGAGATACAGATTAGTAAATGGATGCACTTAACTAATGCAACAAAGGCAGCAGAGGGAGATGCAGGAAGACAGAAAATATGTGAAGGACAACAGCAAAGTGCAGGCATGAGTCTACTTGTGTCAAGAAGACATTAAATGATCAAACATGAGGACATAATAAAGACAGAGATTGAGGCTAGCGAGATGCTCACCAGATAAAGGCACTTGCCACCGGCCTGGGGGCCTGAGATCAATTCCTGAGACACCCACATGGTAGAAGTGATGAATTAAGTTCCAAACATTGTCCTCTGACTTCTACATACGTGCCATGCCACGTGCATGTGAACACACAATAAATAAATAAATAACAGATGAGTGGAAGTACACATTAATATCAGCTCTGCTGTTTGCAATACTACCTTAGCAGTTTGAATAAAAGGTTTGGAGAAATAAATAGCATGTAGGAAGTTGTCGCAGAGAACTGGATGAGTGTGTTTTAAAAAGCAGACTTAGAAAAAAATTACCCAAATCAAAAGGGGGCACTTGCAAATGATAAAGGGGTTGAAGCGTTAGAGATGTATAGCCAGGACAGATGTATCCACATCTGACAAGAGGGCTCTAAAATACAGAAAGCCAGGACTAACAGAAATAAATAGATGATTTTTAAAAACACATGTGCTACTCTCGCACTCACAGCAGTAGACAGCACACTCAGGTAAAAATGAATACAGGAAACCTAGACAACACTATCAACAAATTTGACCTAACAATCACAGGTCATGGAGTCCAAGGACAAGAGACTATATACAGTTTTCAAGAGCACAGTTATTCTCTAAGCTAGAACAAAATGTAAGTCATAACAAAGCAAAGCCAGAAACCATTTCTCACTGGTGTTTAAGCAGGCTAAGGAGATGTGCAAGTGGTAGGAACTTAGCAGAATTCCAGAACCCGTGTAAAGCAACATGGTAGTACACCTCTGAAACCCCAGCTCACCCTCAGCCGAATGGGAGACAAGAGAAGCATCTAAGCCAGCGAGCCTGATGTATGCAGGTGATGAACAAGAAACCCAACCCCAAGTAAGAGGAAGGTAAGGACTAACATGTGTCCTCTGACCTCCACATGCACACCATGGCATGTGCATGTGCACACGTACATACACACACACATACATATACATACACACACTTATGCATACACATACACACATATGCATACTCATACACATACACACATATGCACACAGAGAGAGATTAGAAGTTTTTAACAGAAAAGCTAAAATTAAGAATAATTTTGAGGGAGCACTGGTTCAGAACTAAGTCTTTTAGTTAGGAAAGTTGACAGAGGTTCTGTGTAGTCAACAAGAATTGACATCTGGTTAGTCTATCTGTACCTTACTGATACAAACTGGTATAGTTATGTTCTAATTGTATTTGAGAGAAATGTTTTAGTTTAACAGGAAGGGTGATGTGTAGGAGGAGCTAAGGTGGGAAGAGTAAGTAGAGGAGGAGGAGAAGTAAGGAGAAGAGGAGGAGCTAGGAGCTAGAAGGAGCTAGAGAGAGGGGGGAACATAGAGGCAGATGTTCACATGTCTCCACCAGTCAAAGATAGTTGGGTATTGGGTTACACTTCTGATTATAGGGGCATCTTGTTATTGAGCATTACCAAACTTACAAAGCCTTTGATAAACATTTTTTAAAAGTTACTAATTTAAAAAAAAGAATATACTGGGTGCTTTCTGTTTTAAAAATATAATAATTTTGAATTTAACAGAATTATGTTAAAAATCAAAAGGAGAAATACACAAATATTTGGAAATTTGATAACCTATCTTTAAATACTAGGAGAATCAATAAGAAAATCAAAAATAGAGATTAGAAGATAATTTGAGCTGGATAAAACTGAGAATGCCATTTATCAGAGCTATAACAGTGCCTCCTCCATCAGAACACCTACCTCTTCCATCAGAACACCTGCCTCCTCCATCAGAACACTTGCCCCCTCCATCAGAACACCTGCCATCTCCATCAGAATATCTGCCCACTCTATAAGAACACCTGCCTCCTCCATCAGACAATCTGCCTCCTCCATCAGAATATCTGCAATCAGAGAAGAAATGGTACCAGAATTCTGTGTGCCCTAGAAAAGGAGAACAGCTTAAACCAGAGCACTATGGAGACAGGAGGTAAGACTGATGTGAAAACTTGATGAAGTAGAAAACAGAAAAGCAATAGGGAAATCAAACAGAAGTTGATTCTCTAAAATGATCAATACATTGGCCAACATTCTAATTAAGATTAGCATGAAGAAAGATGAAACAATTTCTCAAAACCAGAGAGGAAAGGGGTGGCACACGATGGCTGACTTAGAGAGATAAATCAAATAGAGCACTATTTCATCATGTTGTTGTGGATTGAATCCAAGGCTATGCCCATACTAGGCAATTAATCTATGGCTGAACTTCAGCCCCAGCCTCACTCATCCATTCATTACTTATTCACTTACATACAAACACACAAACATAGATAGATAGATAGATAGATAGATAGATAGATAGATAGATAGATAGATAATGTATAGATATAGATAGATATAGATGATATGTATAGATATATAGATATGTATCACCAAGTTACTCAGGCTAATCTTGAACTCTGAAGCCTAGCCAGGCCTTGATCATGTAATCCTCCTGCCTCGGCTTCCTAAATAGCTCAGATTATAGGTCTGTTAATCACTAGGCCTGGTTGGTTATGAGACAGCATTTTGAATAAATTTTACCAACAATCTGGGTGAAATGAACAGATTCTTAGAAAGACCCAAATTGCCAAAACTTAGAAGTAAAAAATAGAAAATCCAAACGAGCCGATTACCAGTCAAAAAAGAAAATTGAATTTGTAACTAGAAGGATCTCATCACAAGAATTCCAGATGGCCCCGCTTTTGAGCTCTGTCAAACGTTTAATGATGAGATAATACCAAGTCTTTAAAAATTCCTTCAGAAAATAACAGAAAGGGAAACATAGCAACCATGTGTTATGAGACTCTTCCTGGGATACCAAAGTGTACAAGAACTCCACAAGACAATGGCAGATTGACAATAGCCCTTCTTGATACAGCCACAAAGATTCTTAATAAAATTAGCAATCCCTAAATCCAACAACATGAGAGTATGCAAAACAAACAAACAAACTCTCAAGTCAGTACCACTTAATAACAGACAATCTCTAACAGTGGTACACACAGAGCTAAGAGGCCACACTCCACCAGGGATATTTGCACTCATGTTTTATTAGAACACTATTCACAATACCCAAGATATGGAACCAGTGAACTATCAGATAAAGAAAGGATGGTGCATATATGTGTTTTTAAAGAGAACGAACAAATACACACACTGTAGAGAAAGGCCTAGAAGGCAGATGTAAACCCATATCCTCTCTTGCAACCCAGAAGTCATTATTCAGTATGAACTTTGATACATTAGGAGGAGAACGACATGCAAGACAGATGAGCGTGATGATGACGATGGTGCAGATGACAAAACTCACCTTGAAGACAAAGTTGGAAGTTAAAGACAACTGTCTATTGTGAATGGATGCATTAATACTACTTGATTGTTTCATATTTGTATGCACACATCAAACAATTATGGCGTACCCAATAAATACGTTCAACTATTAGTAACCCATTTTTTAAATGTCTTGACAAGAAGAAAGATTCTGGATTCTTAGCAGGATCAGAAGGTGGAGACTGTTTGGTGTCTTTTTACTGCAGAGCCAGGGAATAGAATGAGGGAAAGCTTGACACAGAGGAAGATGAAGCAATCCTAATAATAGATTGTGTGTAACCTGGCAACATGTTTATAAGGGGATCTTAAAAAAAAAAAAAAAGAACGAGTTTAGGAGAGAGAAAAAGAAATGAACTGAATGTGTTCTATTCCCAAATGCCCCTTGTGTGAACCTTCAGCAGGTGCATAAGGCAACAAAAAACAAAACAAAGAAGAGAAGATTCAGTGACAGACAGGGGAAGATGATAAAGTCTAGGGGGACGCCATAAAGTCTCAGAGTGTTTATCATAGAGTATAAAAAGAGTGAGAAAACAAAAAATACAAACTAAGATAGAGAATCGATGAATGATAGACAAAAGTCAGACAGTGACTCGTTGCTTATTAGTTTGTTTTTCTATTGCTATGATAAAATACCATGGCCAAAACAGCTTAAGGAAGGACAGGCTTGTGTAGACTTACAGTTCCAGGGGACTAGAGCCCATCATGGAGAGTAAGGCATGGTAACAGAAGTAAGAGGCAGAGAGCAAGAACAGGAAGTGGAGCAAGGCTATAAATCCTCAAAGCCCACCCTCAGTGACATAGTTCCTCCAGCAAGGCTCCACCTCCTAAAGGATCCATAATATCAACAACAGCATCACCAGCTGGGAACCATGTGTTCAAATACAAGAGCCTATGGGGGACATTTCTCATTCAAACCTCCACAGACAGACAGATGATAGGAAGATGATAGGCTGTAAATAAGAAATTTGCCTTCAAAACATTGAATAACTCACTGATTTCCTTCCTAATTAACCTTAGAATCCAATAATTATTTCCGAGGGTAATTTCTAAACTCTTAATCCAATTTGTCCAATTATGGATTATGTGTCTGTGATGAGTAAGCTATCACCAAATAACCTGATAGGAACCTTTGTTTGAAATTTAATTTCCAGGTTCAAGTGAAATAGAATGGGGCACAGGTTTCAGTGTGATGTGAAGAATGCTTTACAGAGTTTTATCATTTATAAACCTACAGACTTAGCATCAAAATTAAAATGAGACTGATTCTTTCTACATAAGTATGTCAACCTGTTTTTTTCCAACTATTTTTATTCTTTAAAAAAAAAAACTCTAGATCTGGTTTCTTTCTTTTTAAAAACTTGAGTGCAAGCTGGCGATCCATGGATACGCCTACATAAGCCTCCCTTGGAATGTGCGAAAGGATGGAGCAGATTGTGGAATAACCTTGGGTGTGCCAAACACGTGAGGCTGTTTGCTTCTCCCTGCTATAGAACTACCAAGACTTTGCTCAAAACAGAATTTCAGTGGGGGAAGAGGGGGATGACAAATGTGAGCTTCAGGAGAGTAAATTCTCATCTACTTACTAACAATGAATAATTCTGATTCTTTCTGTCGCCCAGAATAGGAAATTTTCAATATCTTCACAGTGTGATTTTTTTTTTTTTAATTTTTGGTTAAGAAGAGAAGGTAGTCTATCCATGTGCATTAGAAGCTTTATGGTCATAAAAGGATATCCTGATGACCATAGAAGAATATCCAGATAGTCCAGTAAGGCCAAGGTAGTGTTTACATCAGCTGATCCTGAGTCTCCCCTCAAAGAGTTACAATGGAGACTGTCTGCCTTGACCAGCATCTCCTTCTACTCATCTTCCCACTGCATCTCTGCTCTTCTAGATGGTGAATATCCCTACAAAGTCACTCCTGCTAGGAGCTGCATCCTCCCAGGTTCCCAGCCATCCCTTCAGAGAGTACCCCTGCTAGGAGTATACTTGGATTGTGTGTCCTATGGCCCCCCGCACTAAGGACAGCTTCCTCTTGAAAACTACAACTGCTGACAGACCAACTATGGTGATGAAATCAGGGACTGTTTAAGAACATGTCTGTAATGCCAACACTAAGGAAGTGGAAACATGAAGATTGGAAGTTCAAGGTCATCCTCAGCTATACAGCTAGTTTGAGGTCAGCCTGAGCTATAAGAGATCCCATCACAAAAAGAAAGAAAGAAAGAAAGAAAGAAAGAAAGAAAGAAAGAAAGAAA
>JANHMN010000020.1:47137052-47148982 GCA_030674055.1 Rhabdomys pumilio | reverse complement strand
TATGTATGTATGTGTATATGTTTTTCTGTGTTTGTGTGTATGTATGTGTATATGTATATGTGTGTATGTATGTGTATATGTTTTTGTGTATTTGTGTGTGTGTGTATGTATGTGTATATGTATGTATGTGTATATGTATGTGTATATGTGGTACAGCTCTCTATCATCTAGTTCTTACATTCTTTCCACCCCTCTTCTGTGATGTCCCCTGAGCCCCAGAACACAGAATGATATCCGTATCCTGATTAGGGCAAATCACTCCAGCATCCCTTGTTCTTGGCATTTGACCAGTCTCTGCATTAATGGCTCTTGACAATGATAAGAACCTCATCAGTGAAGGCTGAGAGCAGAACTAATCTCTTGTCAAAACATGAGCATGCAGAAGGCAGTTCGATAACATGTCCATTTAGCAAAACAACAGTGATAGGGTCTCTCTAGGATCTATGACCTCCCAAGACACAAGTTCTAGACCATGTCCATAGTAACAGGTAAGGGTTCCTTCCTATGGAGTTGGCCTCAAAACAATTCATATAGTGATTGGTTAACTCCATAATCATCATGCCACTATTGTGCCTGTACTACCTTAAATTTTTAAGGCAGCATCTCTCACTGGCCTGGCTCTGACCAAATCTAGATTGAATGGCCATGGAGGCCTCGGGATCTGTTTGTCTCTACCTGCCAAGCACTGGGATTACAACTGTACACACTAACACACAGAAAGAGAGACAGACAGGCAGAGAGAGACAGAAAGACAAAGAGACAGAGAGACAGAGAGACAGAGAGACAGAGAGACAGAGAGACAGAGAGACAAAGAGACAGAGACAGAGAGACAAAGAGACAGAAACAGAGACAGACAGAGACACAGGGAGAGACAGACAGACAGAGATAGTCACTTATTTTTTTATGTAAGTTCTGTGAATTAGTCCTCCTGGGTTCTTATGATTAACCTCTAAGTACGCTACTGATTAAGCTATCTTCCTGGCCTACGTCTCTTTCTTTGAATCTGCTCTTCCCTTTAAGCTTGCCCCCTGCCCCTCCAGTTCTTTCCACTCCTTATTACTTACAGATGGGCACTGGACAACCAAAACGCCTTCAGATTCTCCAGTGCCATGCAGTTTTTAAATGTCAGACTCTAAAGGGCACCTCTGCCAATGGTTCAGCCACATTGCAGGAATTTAATTACCTAAATGAAGTACACTCGAAGAAATGTGCGTAGGCTTACTTTTTTTTTCTTTCCACAACTCTACTTCATTTTGTTTTTCTTCCCTTCTAATTGAAATTAATTTCCCTTGCTGTTTTGTGTTACAAAACACCTGGATAGGGTTATTATTCCGGAAAGGTAATTATAAAATTAGAAGGAGAACCATGATGTGGAGTTCCTAAATTGCAAGTGGCAGTGACACCCAGCACACACAAAAGGGGAAATATCCACAGATGCAAGCTAAATTCTCCCACAAAGAAACTTCCACAGTCCTACAAAATCCTCAGTTTAGTGGACACACACAAGGTACCCCTGATAGAGAGCTAAGTTGGGTATTGTGGTTCGATGCCTAGATTTCCCCTCAAGACTAAATACTCCTCTACATGATATAGAGAGATGACTCCTAACTGGTAAGTAGGGGTCCCTTGTCCAATGTCCCACTGTGGAATCTTCTCAGGATTTGGTGTGTGTGAGTGTGAGGGTGTGTACATGCACCCGTGGGAGGTCAGAAGACAACTTTCAGTCCATGAGTCCCAGGGATTACTCCAGTGTCAGACTTGCTTAGAAAGTGTTTTTACCCACTGAGCCATCTCCCCTGCCCTCTCTTAAGGACTTTACTGAGACTACATCACAACCTTCCCCTCTGCCCACAACTGTCTCCTTCCCTCCCTTCCACAGATGTGGATCCCAAGAGTGTTCCACACCAAGCCTCCTAAAACCTAGGGTCATTTCAGAATCAGCTTTGCAGGGAACCCCACTTGGAATCAAGAGGAGAATTATGGTTTTCTTTTCAAAATTAATCTGATATGCAGTATATCTGATATTTGACCCCTGTAAAAGGGTCATCTGACCCTCAAAGGACTGGTGACCCCACGGGTTTAGAACCCCTGTCCTAAGGCATCTCCCTAGAGCAGGCAGACAGCAACACACAATGCAAGACAAAGAGAAGGCTGGCGAACAGAAGCCCTAAAGAGAGAGAAGCCCCTGTACGTCTCAGACACTTCAGGATGCTGTGACAAAATGCCATACACCGGTAGCCTAAAAAGTACAAATTGGTTTCTCACAGAAGATCAAAAGTAATCAAGTTGCAGGCAAATTTGCATCTTGAGAAGGACCTGCTCTCCAGTGTCCGTCTTACAGTTGTTTTCTTACATCTCAAGGTCCTTACTGTCTCTTCCTTTTCTCATGTAGGCTAATCTTGTCAGAGAGGCTTCACCTTATAAACCTGTCTAAAGAGACTTCATCCCAAAGGCCTTACTCCCAACAGGGGTTAGGCCTCAGCTTAGGAACACCCAGCTCATAGCAACAGCCTCTTGTGCAATCCTCTGTGAAGATAATTTTCCACATCAGACACTTAACAAGGGTTGATTGGCTAATTTCCCAATGGCCTCTCTAATACAGCTAAGCACAGAATCCAGAAATTAGACCCGCAGTTGGCTGAGGTCAACCCTGGTGTTGTCTGCCTTAGTTAGTAAACAAACCACACTCCTAGTGTTAGGCATTATAACAGTTAGTCTTGGGGGTCAGGGGACAGTGGGACATCGGTTAAGACACTGTTTCTTGGTATGTCTAATAGAGTGTCTCTTCGGGACATGGACATCTGAATCCATGTAGGTGGACTCATTGTAGGTGGGCATCACATGGCCAGCTGAGAGCCCAGAAGAACAAAGAAGTGGAAGAAAGGTGAATCCTGGAGCTGGGACACCAACGCTCATCCTTCCCTGAACATCAAAAGCTCAGATTTTTAAGCCACTGGCTTCCTCAGTCCTGGGGCCACCGGACCTGAACAAAGCCACAGTTAGGGTTTCTCGGAAACCCCAGGTTGTAAGTGTCACAGTACAGAACTCTTCGGTCTCTATCAGCCACATGAGACAATTTCCATAGGGAATTCCCTCTCAAACAGATATAGACAAAGGCATAGGCATACAGCGTAGACATGTGGGTTTGGTTTCAGGGAACTTCCCTCCCATCTGAGCAATCCCGGGCCTCAGTTCACACCTGGCTTGTGTTTAAATCTTGTTTTATTCCCTCTGTCGGTGTCTAAATCAAACCCACTGCTCCATTTCCTTCTCACCAAAGCCCCTAACTGTGACTGACTTAAAGAAACAAAGGGAAGTGTCCCAGTTAGGGTTACAGTTGCTGCTGCCACAAAACATCATGACCAAAAGCAACTTGAGGAGGAAGGAGTTTACTTGGCTTACAGGTTACATACAGCCTGCCGTCAGGGAAAGCCAAGGCAAGAATTCAAGGCAGGAATCTGGAGGCCAAAGCTGATGCAGAGGCCATAGGGAACACTGCTTACTGGTGTGTACCCCAGGGCTTTCAGCCTGCTTTCTTATACACCCCAGGACCACCTGCCCAGGGGCAGTCCCACCCACAGTGAGCTGGTCCCTCCTACATCAGTCATCAATCAAGACTGGCCTATAGGTAATAGGATGGGGACATTTTCTCAACTATGTTTCTTCTTTCCAGATAACTTTAGCTTGTGTCACATTGACAAAAAGCTAGCCAGCACATGAAGCCACAGTAGAAAAGCTGACGTAAGAGCCGCACCTCCCTTTTCTTGTGCCAAACCCCACAGCAATGTATCACTACTGTCTCATACCACCAGCCCCACCCCCACATGACAAACAAGGGACAAAAAAATTCTTGGTGTCTACAAAACAGTAACTTCCTCCTAGCTGTGCGGACACAGTCTCAAAACTGGAATCTAGAATACACAGTTTTGACTGTTGGGATAAAATATTATGGTTGGGACTACTCTGAAGCCAAGAACACGGTGCCAGCCTGGCCTTCCTCACTCTGGTGACCAGAGACATTGAAAAGACTCAGGGGTCATCCTTCTCAAAACTGTCTTTCAACACAGGAGTGGACAAAGGTTCGAATCACTTCCCCAGTCTGAGACAATGAGGATGGTAGATGGTAGAACTTTGAAGTGTGTTTACATTTTGGGGATGAGAAGACAGATCTTTGAAATTAAAGCCACTAAGGGAAACCAAAGGTGATGAGCTATGGTAGGCATAAGACACAATACTGGTTACCATGAAGGAAGAGCTTCCAGGACTGAGCTTCTGAAGGGTGTGTGGTGGGGGGGCTGGATGTGTGTGTCTGGGTGTGTCTGGGTGTCTGTGTGCCTGTGTGTTTGTGTCTGGGTGTGTATGTATTGTATATGTGTGTGTGGGTGTGGGTATGTGTGTATGTGTATGTGTGAAGGTGTGTAAAAGTGTGTGTGTAATATTTGCACCACAGATCTGCACATCTCACACCCAGAGTCTGTCTACACACGAGCCACTCAAAATGAACCCCCTCCTAGCCATTTTCTGGGAAGCCAGATTGGCAATTATTCCTTTCACCCAAATAGCTTATAGAATAAACAACCTAAGGACAGAACATTATCATGAGGCCTGACTAAAGTCTTACAGAAGTTTTGGGAGCTTCATAATTCAGGTTTAAGAGATGACAAGTGAAGTTGGGGTTTGGATACTGGCTATCTTTTTTTGAAAAAAGAGTCCCAGGGGTCTCTTGGTGACAGATTCTAGGTTCTGGGCTGGATTCTTATCCGTGTTGTGATCATAACTGACATAACAAACTACTCCTCATCACATCAGGAAAAAATTGTTGGGCAGCCTCCATTCCATCTCCATCAAGCCTCTGTCTCCCTCCTTCACCCCCAGAGCATCTTATTCAGGGTCAACATGAATAGAGGATGGTTAAGAAGCTGGATGTGGACTCTAGTTGGGTCTGAAATGATGAGGACCTGGTGCATAGGACAAGGTGAGATTACAACCTTTCCTGAAATCCTGTGATCACAGGCCACTATCCCGTAGGTCACACATGAGGATGCACGTGTACTAAACGCTGAGACTGGAAGCACAGTGTCACACCTGTACATGTGTCATGCTTTCCCCTAGCACAGAGGTTGGTGTGGAGCAGGAGCCCTCAGCCCACTGTGGATGGAAGCAGTGATCCCTCTTGTTCTCGGGCTCACCTAGGGCTCCCACGGCTCCCACACACTCTCAGCAAGACGCTGATGTAGAGGATAATAGAGATCTCTGCTGAACCCACTTTTCCTCAGTGGAAAGCTTCTTTGGGGGACTTGGTCATTGTGATATGAAATTGAAGAAGGAGCACAGATGTCCAATGCCAACTTGTGGTGCTTTCCTCTTTCCCTTCTTCCAACCGTCCAAGTCCAACCGTCTCACAGCCATCGGTAGGACAGGGGCGTGGCTTTCTCAAGGTGGATCCCACCTCTTACCTCAGAAACCCTAAAGTGCTCAACCACCTGCTCTCTCCCTCTCTCCCTCCCTCCCTCCTTTTCTCTCTGTGCTGGACCCGAAGCCATCAGTCAGACTCTACCTCCACTCTTCAAAGTTTGGCCAAACTTTGCCATTTCTACATTTTTTTGCAATTTTTCTATAATAAGCCTGCACTGGTTTTATAATGGGGAAAAAACCCACTCTGCACTGCTCAAAATAAACTCAAGTTTCCTAAGGTGACAAGAAGCATCTCCACCCTCACTTGTGCATGGCTGCAATTCCAGGGAGTTTATTTTGGCACCGCAAACGCCCACTCCAGAGTCCATATGGCCTGAGCATACGTAAGTTGTAGTCTACTTTTTTAAAGGACCATGCACAGACTCACTCTGAACTTCAAATAGAAATACAAATTTATCAAGACCTTTTTTTTTTTGAAAGGGGAAGTGAGAAAAGAGAGAAAGTCCAAAAGAGAGAAAGTTCAAAAAAATCTACAAAAGTAGAGTTATCTCCTGTATTTCATACCTAGAGTGCATATTGTGTGAGCATATGTGCATTTGTGCATACATGTATATATATGCATGCATGCATGATGCCAAGGACCAGCTAAAGCAAGTCTTCACTCTCTGATGATGCCTATGTAAGAAGCCAAGAGACCTGCCTCCTGGGGACGCAACCCCACGGATCTCCAGACAGGGTGACAGGTGTGAGACCTGGGGTTTGCAGGGTGATGGTAATCTTTGTCTTCAATGCTGAATCTCAAGGGAAGGAAACAGACAGCCAGCAACATCACTGGGGGTCGCTGTTGGAGAACTCAGCTCTTCCCAAAGAGCTGAACCACCATGCCAGGCCAGCCACATGCAGATTAAAAGCCACTGTAAAGCAAAAGCATTAAAATTCTACTTCTGAAAATTCACAGCTCCTTTTTACTTGTTCATTTTGAAACAAGGTCTCCCACTTTGGCTCAGGCTGGCCCAGAATTCACTAAGTAGCTATGGTTTCAAACTGATGGCAATCCTCCTGCCTCAGCCTTCTGAGACTGAGGATTATAAATCTCATGAGTCACCATGCTTTGCTCACTGTTGTCTTTCTAAAGCAGCACCAAAGCTCTGTGAGTAACCAGAACTTTCCTCCTACCTATCACATGAATTTTAGGATTGGTCAATAAATTACATAGAAAGAGAACCTGGCTCTCGAAGCCTTCTCCCCCTGACATGACCAGGGCTTCATGTCAACCTGTGTGTTTCATGTTGCTCCAGACGCTCAGTTGGGGTCACCAGGCACTGACACTAAAATGACTTTCTTATTTCCCACTCCCTGGCAGCTTAGATTTGCCCTCAGCATAGCCTGTGAGACAGCACCAAGCACTTCAAATCCACTCATTTCCCCCACACAGCGTACAATGCCTCACATGGTTAACTACCGGTCACATGCTTGTTTCTTGCCTCTCCAAATAGGCTCTCACACCAGCTTGCTGCTTTCCCACCATACCGCCAGCACCTTGAGGAAAAGAAGAGTGCAGGCAGAAGATGACCCGTGTCAGAAGGAATGAAAATGAAATACCTCCCGGCTAGTCTCGCCCTTGTTTCTTATTTGGGCATGTGAAAAAAAGTATATGGACAGACACTCATGCACAGGGACCCAGAGCCAGGCGGACACACATGCACAGGACCCACCACAGTGTAACTAGCACACTGTTCATGTGTTTTGTTGGAAGTGTTGGTTAATAATAAAGAACAAATTTGGTACAGGGTGGTTGTCATTGTTATTGGTGGTGGTGCATGTGTGGTATATTTACACATGTATCTACACATCTCCATATCACATGTAGAGACCACAGGAGGGCATCCACTATCCTGATCCACCACTCTCCACCTTTTTCCCTTGAGATAGAATCTCTCACTGAACCTGGAGCAAGAATGATGGCCAAAAAGTTCCATCAGCCCTCCTGCACCCGACAGTGCTGGGATTACAAGCACTAACATGGACACACCCAACTCTTTACATGGGCGCTGAGATGTAAACTCAGGTTCATGCTTATACACTGCCGTAGTTAGAGTTTCCATCACTGTGAAGAGACACCATGACCATGGCAACCCTTATAAAGCCAGACATTTAATTGGAGCTGGCTTACAGTTCAGGGGTTTAGTCCATTATCGTCACAGCAAAGAACATGTAGCATGCAGACAGATATAGTGCTGGAAAGAGCAGAGTTCTACACCTGGATCTGCAGGGAGCAGGAAATGACAGTGATACACTGGCCATGCTTGAGCTTCTGAGACCTCAAAGCCCATCCCCCAGTGACACACTTCCTCTAATAAAGCCACACCTCCTGGGAGTAATACTCCCTGAGGACCTATGGGGGACACTTTACTCAAACCACCATATACACTAGGTGCTTTTAACTGCTGAGTCATCTCTCAGTCCCTAGGTATTCTTTTAAGTCACTGCAATTTTTAAGTTGAAGTAGTTTCATCCCTGTAGGAGGAACAGTGGTGGCCACTGCTACATATATGCCAAGGGCATGTAGCAGCAAAGCCATGTCCTGCAAGAGGACCTCATTGAAGACTGGCTGAGAGACCAAGGATTGTTGATGCAGACAACGCCAGCCAATCAGGAACTGCTGTTTAGAAGCAATGCTTTCTTGGAACCAATGGGTTGTGGGTGGAGCAGGTAGGATCAGGCAACTAGTAGTCCAGGGTACAGGTAGCATATCCGTAAGGCTTGAAATGTGCCATTGGCACAGACAACAGTGATTGAGAAAAATTCGAGATATGTGTACTGGGTAGGAATTTCCAAAGGTCACTGTGGCCAAATCTCTTGTTTCCAAATACGTATTTGGCTCCTAAGAGTTGGTGAAAAGCAACCAGGCAAAATCAATAGTGGAACATTCAACAGCATAAAAAAAAGGGGGAGGTGTTAATCTGGTCAGTTCTCCCTAAGGACAAAAGAGAGGCCATAAAGGCAAAAGGAATGGGTGGTAACCGGGTTAGAGGAGAACGAGCAGTGCACAGCACACCCTAGATGCTCAATCAAGCGCGAATGCTTTCCTCAACCAGTGATTAAGAAAAGAATTGGAAAGTGAGGTGTAAGAACTTAAGCAACAAGTTCTTCCATGGGAGAGCCAAAGTGACCATGCCATGACAGGTAGCAATACAGGACCACTGGACTCTCAGGCTACGACATTCAAGGATGTGTGAAGACCTCGTAGGCAAAAGTAGAGGGATCTGTAGATCAAAGTGCAATCACTGAACCTGCCAAAAAGATGCTTCTTGCAAATCATGGCTTGGTGCATTACTGATGACGCGCCATTTACTGTAGGCAGGAGTAATATGTATGTTTCATGCCACTAGACAAAGCCCTTCATGCAAAGCCCCCAGAAAGCCAAACAGAGATAGGAATGGGGCAAGAAATCCAAGGTTTGTTCACACCACATGAGATATCCCAGCTACCAGAACAACAGGAAGAACAGCGTCCCCTACCTTCAGGGTGGCCCCTGTTGTCTTCACAAACTCCTGAGATGGCTATATACACTCTAAAGTTTGAGAGCCACTGGAAAACTAGGTCACAACAAGCCAATTACACACATACTTGGTTTGTTGGTGTGTGTGTGTGTGTGTGTGTGTGTGTGTGTGTGTGTGTGTGTGTGTTGTGGTTTTGTTTGTAGCTATTAATGGAACACAAGAAGTCTCTATCTCAAGGTCTCAGGAACCCATGAAAGAAAGAAACCTCCCCTTGAGGATGGCATAAAGTAACTCCTTTTTTTGTTATCTGTGCTGCAGCCACAGGGCCTTTACATAGGCTGCTCTTCTGGGTAATGTTCTTTCTTTACCCAGGGTGTGCGGTGCTGGGGATTGATCCCTGGGTCTTTTATATGCTAGGCAAACAGTGTCCAAACTACATCTGCAGCCTGAAGTCGTTCTGTAAGACTGCAGTAATGTAGTGACACATTTTCTAGTGACCCTCAATCCATGCCTTCTCTTTTCATGACTTGTCATCACGTGCATATCTAGTCTTAAATAGGTAAACACAACCTGCTCCCTCTGTATAACGTTACTTATAAGTGTGCTTTGGGGGCTGAATATTTGGTACCAGATAACCAATGGATGGGCTCTTCCTTAGGGAAGACTATTTCTCCTGCTCTCAGTTACCCGGAGTTCTTTGTATAGGACAGAGGTCTCTTGGTCTTCCCCTGTGCACGTCGGCATGGTTGTCGCAGTTGTCCTTGGTCAGCTCATGCTTACGCAGTCACATTGGTAAGACACTGTGGGTGTAGCTTCTGGCATTCCTAGGAGGCGCAGTCTCACAGCAAATCCCCTGATCCTCGGTTCTTAGGACCTTTCAACCTTTCTTCCACAGTGTCCCCTGAGTGTCCTGAGTGTGGGAATTGCTTAGTAGATGTATTTTTCCATTAGGACTGGGCTCAGCAACTCTGCCTTTTGATTGGTTGTTGTTTTCTGTAATGGTCTCTGTTGCAAAAAAAGTTTCTTTGCTGAGGGGTGAGGACTACACTTACCTGTGGGTAAAGGGACAATTGTTTGGAACGTAGCCAGGGACTACAGTGGTTTAGTAAAGTGGCAATTGTAGGTTCTCCTCCAAGATCTGTGACCTCACTAGCTCTGGGCATTTGTCTGGGTCTCCAATACTAAGCATGAGTTCTGTCTTGTTGAGCAGGTCTTAAGTGTAATTAGGGATGCATGAGATTTTATCTCCAAGAATAAAAATTAAATAATTCCAAAAACAGGTCAGTACATGTCTGTCATAATGGACTTTTGAGTATTTTGTTTTATTCTTGAGTAAAATAAATAAAATGAAGCTGTACACTATAGAGCTGGATGCAAACCTGTAGTTTCTGATAATTTTGTGCTATCAAAAAAGTGATAAAGCAGCCAAGAAGTTTGTTAAAAATAGAGATGTCACAGATGTAAAAGAGCTACAGCTGATTGATCAAATGAATATAGAGCGTGCTCATCCCGTCCAGAGAAAACACATTTCATTCCGTCTTAAGATGGAAATCTTTCAGGGGACATACACAGCTCTGTGTTACAATAGAGAATGGCGTCTTAAATGAGATGTTATGTGTCGAAACACAGTAGGAAATATTAATATGTATAAGCAGCACTAAAATAAAAAATTATGTATCAAAACATCCGACAAAGTTGAAGAAGTATTAAAATATTTGGCACTATAGACACGTAAAACTTGGATAAATCAGAACAAACTGCAAATAAAAATTAGAGATAATGGATGTAACTGGGTGATAGATGCATGAGATTTATTGCACTATCCTAATTTATATATGTTTTACTTTTTCCATGAGGCAGTGTTTTTAAATGTCATGAATAAAATTAAAGGGCAAATGAAAAATATTGCCACATATGATTATCAAGGAAGCTAATTCATATCATCTAAGAATTTCTTACATTTCATCTTTAAAAACGTATCTGTCAATGTTTTTAAAATTATGTGAGTTGGCATATACCTCAGTTTGTAGAGTGCCTGCTTAGCATGCATGAAGCCCTGGGTTCAACCACCACACCACAGCAATCAGAGCACGGTGGAACGTGCCTGTGATTCCAGAAGTTGGGAGGTTGAAGAAAAAAAATCAAAAATTCAGTGTAATCTTCTGCTATACAGCAAACTCAAGCTAAGCAGCAATCTTGGATACAAGGTCCTATCTCAAAAGGGGGATAGGGGGCAGGTCAAAGGTAATGAACCAGCAGTTTCAGCATGACAAATACATGAGAGATTTTCCTATAGCTAATAAAAGAGGCCCTGGTTAACATAAGAACTGATGTCTCAACATCAAATAAAAGTTTGAGAAGACATCTTTTCTCTCCGAGCCTGATACAAGGTTAAATACAGTTCTCCTTGTCATCATTCTGTGAACTTTAACCAACTCAGTAAGAAAAAATAAACACAGGCAAAACATATTAGAAAGAAAATATTTCCATTGTCTGAAAATGAGAGGATTATATGCACAAAAATAACCCAAAATAATCTACAGACTTTAGAATTAACAAGTAAATGTAATAAGATTACTGAAGATAAATGCTCAGAAGTAATTGTATTTATTAATGCCAGCAATAATTTAAAAACACATTTTTTAAAAGTGTATTTGCAATAGCATCCCAATGGATGGAGGAGAAACTCATGAGGCCCTATCCCTCCCAGAGGGACAATTGGAAGCTAATGGTTGCTGAGAGAGGGGAAGTAGTTTTCTTCAGCAGTATTTACACCGCTGAAGAAACTTAAAGAAAACTGTCTTCATTCTAGTGTCTTTTGCTTCACTGTGGCCAAAATGCAAGTTGAGGAGGAAAGGGTTTTTCAGCTTACACTTCCACATTGCTGTTCATCACCAAAAGAAGTCAGGAAAGAAACTCAAACATGATAGGAACCTGGAGGCAGGAGCTGATTCAGAGGCCATGGAGGAGTGCTGCTCACTGGCTTCCTTCACATGGCTTCTCAGCCTCCTT
>JANHMN010000020.1:47083870-47137042 GCA_030674055.1 Rhabdomys pumilio | reverse complement strand
CACACTCTAGAAGATGGTGGTGTAGTGCCCAGCCTGCGTGTGGCATTCTAGGTGGCACACACACCCTTATATCTCAGGAAGCCAAGCATAGTACATTTGTCACACTCAAGCATTTTATAAACATTTCATGATAAATAGCGTTTATGTTCTAGGTGCTCATGATAACTTCAGAATCAGACATTAACCCTTTACTCACAGAACTCACTTTCTGGGATGGTTTCTATATCCATAATTTATTATCATATGAAAAACTATCCTAAGGCAAGTTTGGGGCGCTACCTGTGAGTTTAAAAGTTAAGTGAGTGATTCTGCAGATCTAAGCCATGCCTCTCTGACCTGGCTGGGCTCCCTCTTAGCCAAGCAGCAGCAGTAGCAGAAGGAAAGGGCTCTGCTCATCTGAGGCAGTCACATGACACGTTAGTACCAATCCACATTCTCTCTCCATCCTCCATCAGTCTGACTTGGAGACAATCATAAAAGCAGAAGATGGATTCTTAAGAGAGATAGGAAAGTGAATCAGATCTTATGAGGCTAAGACTCAGAGATAGCAATCATTATCCTCAAATTCTATTGGCAAAGCTGGTCAGGGACCAGGGCATGTGAGAGGTGGAGAAAAGGACTTCATTTCTTTATTAGGGAATTACTAAAGGCATAGATAATTCAAAGACAGAGAAGATAAGGAACAGTTTTAGAATCTGCCACAAATGACAAGGTCCCTGTCCTTGTCAGCTTGACACCGCGTAAAATCACCTAAACAGAGTCTCAAATGAGTAACTGTCTTTTCCAGATAGGTATATAGACATATTTATACAGGATTATCTTGTTTGGTAGTTTATGGAAGAAGATCCAACACACTGTGGGCATTCTCTGGGCAGGTGGTCCTCAGATGTATGTGGATACAGAAGCTAGCTAAGCAAGCAGCATTTCTCCATGGTTTCTATATCAGGTTCCTGGCCTTGGGTTTTGACCTTGACACAGCTCATTGATGGTCTGTGACCTGGATGTATAAATTAAATTAACCCTTTCCTCCCCAAATTGCTTTGGGTCAGAATGTTTCATCACAGCAACAGAAAAGAAAGTAGATCAGTACCCCTTTAGTGTGTATGTGTGTATTATGCATACACACAGATAGATATAGAATAGATGATATATAGATGTAGATTATATAGATATAGATGAATAAAATGGAAAGGTAATAATTTATAGGACAATAGAACTGAAAGATTTGGCTGGGCGGTGGTGGCGCATGCCTTTAATCCCAGCACTTGGGAGGCAGAGGCAGGCAGATTTCTGAGTTCGAGGCCAGCCTGGTCTACAGAGTGAGTTCCAGGACAGCCAGGGCTACACAGAGAAACCCTGTCTCGAAAAACCAAAAGAAAAAAAAAAGAACTGAAAGATTTATCTACCCCTCTAGGAATAGGCTCAAGAGTTTTGCTTTGTTTTTAATTTGCTCTGTCCTATTCACAAAAGTTACCAGAATTCTCAGGGGACTTATAAAACAATAACAAAAAATTAAGAATCATAGCTGTGTGGAGTGTGACCTCCTCTGCAGACACAAAATACACTGAAGTGGAACTAATGATTTCTTTTGAAAGTCACTTAGATATTTCAACCAAGACTATAATGCTCCACCAGGGAACAGTTTTTAAGTTCATATATTTTATGCATGCTTATTAAACATATTTTATTCATGTACATATATAAGTAGCCATATTCCATACAAAGGTACAAATATATAATTGATATAAAAGTCAAAGGAATAAACAACAAAGTCAACCTTTTGTGCTCACCTTAACCAAAGTATCCATTGGGAAGATTCTGAAAACAGAGGAATGTTTAGGTTGACACTATGTCTTGATGCTATAAAAAAATATTGCCATTTCTTATGGTATCCATAAGAGAATAACCAACCATTCCAGTTTCAAAGCCAGAATAACCATTTTGAAGGAAATTATGCCTGGACAATAAGTTAATGGGAGGCAGCATGTTAGTCATAGATCCATCTGAGAAAAGACACTTCACCCTTTCATCCTGAATAAAACCAATATTTTCTTTGTCATTGCTGGAGACTGGAGCCAGGGCCTTTCATATACCCCGTATCCCTACGCTACCACTGAACTACATTCTTAACCCTCAGCATCATGTTTGTGTATTTACTGTAAAAGAAAAGCGCTTCAGGAATGGGGATACGTTGGAAAAGCTGAAGTCTGCTGGAGTGGTGGCCAACAAACAGTAGGAGGGGAGAATGTTTTAGAGGAATACTACTGACCAAGATGGAGAAAAAGGACAGAGCATTTACTTCTGGTATGAATTTCTGCACAATGCCCAAAGCACTCAAAATTAGATGGCAATTATAAATCTTAGGAATCATGTTCCATCATCTCCATTAGCCGGGCTGGGAACTTAATGTCTTTTTACTAGCCTAATGTGCTTTTAAACAGGGACTCACGTAGCTCAAGTTGCCCTCAAATTCACTGTACAGTTGAGAATGATCTTGAACTTGATTCTGCCTACACCTATGGAATGCTGGGATTACAGGAAAGTACCACCACGTCTTAGTTGTTGCCATGACAAGAATAAAAATAAAAAAACTCTGACAGAAGTGACCTAAGAAAGGAAAGGTCTATTTAGGTGCACGATTTGATCATACAGACCATCTTGTGGGAGAGCCAAAGGGCAGGAGCTTGAAGCTGCTGGCCAGAGTGTATTCACCGTCAGGAAGAAGGTAGCAATGAACACTTGTTCTTAGGTAGCTTCCTCTCTCCTTATGCAGTTTAAGATCCCAGCCCACAGAATTGCAGCTCCCTCTCTGAGAGTGGGCCTTCCCACCTCAACTGACTTAATCAAGACAAACTCTCATGCTCATAACCAGAGGCTAATCTAATCTAAATAATTCTTCACCTGTTCCTAGTGACTAACAAGGAATCCTGGGCAATTCTAGATTCTGTCAAATCAACAATCAATATTTACTAACACATACTCTCGGTTTTATGAGGTGCCAGACCCTGAAATCAGGGTTTTATGTATGCTTGTATATGCTTTCCCCATGGCCTCTACTAGTCTTCTTGACAGAATAAGGTATTCACAGCTTCTGGAAACAATTGTCTGTTGCAAGTTTGAACTGAGCCAATGGTGTAGGGATCAATCACAATAACATCCAATAAGTTCACATGTGCCTTTGTTATCACCTATCATATAGGCTCAGAAAACAAGGCAGTGACACAGCAGACAATCAAGCATTTGCTTGATAAAGCTACCTCCCTTGCTGGGCTTGGATTCCTGCTACCCTGTGAACAAGCCAGACCCACCGGTAGAAGATAAGATCACATTGCTCAGTCACTGCTATGGCCACAGGTACATGAGTGAGGCCATAAAACCATCATGTCCCCAGCTGACCCATCAGCTAACCACAGAACAAATCCAGCCAAACCCAACCTAGGTCAGAAGAACCGTCCCTACAAAACTTGAGCTAAATAAATGGATGCTCTTTAAAGCTAGTATTGGGGATGGTATTTTCTTATATGGGGAAGGTTAATTAACACAAACAAGTTGTGTCTGAGCTACCCATGAAGGTCTTTGTCTGAAGAAACCCTGGACAGAGCCCTGCCCAGGCATGCACTGTAGGTGAAAAGTCTTCAGTGCCTTCTCCGTAGGCTCAATGTGTCTTCTAGTTTGATTTTCTATTATTGTGAAAAATACCATGACCAAATGCATCTTGGCAGGGAAAGGGGTTTATTGCAGCTTATACTTCCAAGTCAGAGTCCATCATTAAGGGAAGTCAGGACCAGAACTCAAGCAAGAAATGAAACAGAAACCATGGAAGAATGCTGTCTACTGCTTTGCTCACTGGTTTATGTTCAGCTACCAATTTTATATATCCCAGCAACACCAGCCTAGGGATGGTGCCGCCCACAGTGGTCTGGGCCCTCCTATATCAATTCCCCATCAAGACAATCCCTTACAGACGAGGCCATAGGCCAATCTGATGAAAGCAATTCTTCAGCTGAAGTTCCCAGGTGATCTAGATTGTGTCGAGTTGACTATAACAGCCAACCAGAATAGTGTGACAGGTTGTTCTCAGGCACACACACTCACTTGTCCCCAGGAGATAAGACAGGGTGAAGGAGTCAATTTAACCTTTGTAAACACACTGAGATCTCCTGGGCTCATCCATTGTCCTCCTTGTTCAACATATTTAGAGCAGTCTGCATTATATTTCTGTAAAACTTCAAGTGTCCTCCATCTCTAGACGCAGACCCTTGAAAACTTGGATAGTAACGGAGGAAGGTACCAGTACTTCAACTGCCAAACGAGAAGAACAATGAACAACAAAGGTGTAACTGGTCAGGTAGATGATCCTCACGCTGGTGAAAGAACCTGACAAGTGGGCTCTCATTGGGGAAGGACAAGGAGAAATCTTTATTGGCCCTTGGTGGGGACCTTTGAGACCTGGTAAGCTTGCCAATGGCAGACCTTGGATAGGAATGGAAGATCAATGCCAAAGGATGCCAGGTGATCCGCCAGCACCGAGGAAGAAGAGCTGGAGCAAGGGTTAAAGAGCACAGAGACAATGGACAGTGTGACAGGCCAGCAAGCAGAAAACCCAAACTGCAAAGAAGACTCTGAGTAGGATCCTATCAGGCACCACAAATAGGAGAATGTACCTCTTTTAAGTCTGGTGGGCAACAACAAACACGGCATCAAAGCACAGCCACTGAGTTCCTTGGAAGAGCTGAGAAATACACCCCCAGATGCTACAACATGCAAGCCTTCAGGTTTCCCTGAAGACCCTCTAAAGAGGTCATCATGAACTGGAGTTATAACCTGGTAGAGTGCTTACCCAACATGCAGAAAGCCCCAAGGTGTATATTCCTATTGCCACATAAACTGGGCATGACGGCACATGCCTGTAATCCCAGCATTCAAGAGGTGGAAGTGGGAGGATCCTAAGTTCAAGGTCATCCTTGACTTCCCTGAAAGTTCAAGACCAACTCAGAATACGTGAGACCCTATCTCTATGTAAAAGATGCCACCAGTGGCTGAGAGCAGGTCACCCAGGACCTATAGTCACCCCAGGACTCTGGACTGAGGGCCTAAAAGGCATCCTATACTTTAACAAAGCAACACAAGCTGAAGGTCTCACTTTGTTATCTAATTTCTCTGAATTACCATCTCTTCACCCTGAAAGTGGAGAACAGATCTATTTCACCATGTTATTGCAAGAATCCTAATTCCAGTGAGAATCTGAGGGGTAAAATTTGTGCAGATTTTTGGAGATCGTTGGATCTCACATATTTTTCTGCCCAATCAGACACATACCACAATGATAGTTTCTGTTTCTCGTTTCTCTTAATGTGGGAACTGTAGAAATTAAGCCCTTTCTATTAACATACTGATGCTAGTGATTTATCAAATTAGCACAGAGGTTAATGGCATAAACAGGTTTTGGTTTCAATTCCTAGAACATCATTCAATTAGGTATTTGACCTTGAAAAAAAAAAAACCTAATCTCTCCCCCCCTTAGTTTTCTCATCTGCAAAACATCAAGTTAACGATAGTTTCTGTGTTTTGATGAGTTAATGAGTTAAACATCACACAGCAATTTGCATAACACCAGGTACGTTGGTAAGGGCGGATTTATAAACATTTAATGTTATCCCCTATGCTTTGCCATTAGCTTTCCTTTTGATTATTTCAGTTCCTAGCAGCACCACAAAGAGATACAGCGTAGAATAGCAATGAAGAAAGAGAAGTCAGAACCACTGGCCCTGTAGTGAAGCTACAAACCCTTACTTTGTTGTGAGGACAGCAGGAGCCACTGGAGGTTTCATTGGCCTACACTATCCCCAAACTGATGGGCAGCCAGAACCCCCCCAGAGCAGTGACCCCAACCTCAGCACATCCTCTCTTAAAACTTCTGATTGCTATGCATCTCGGCAAGTAGGAGACATTCCAAAGTCCTGGCCCAGGTCCTGGACTGATGGCTACTCACTTCCATCTGGGTACTTTATGACTATCTAAAATGTTATTCATTTGTTTCTGGGCTAGAATCTCCTGTTCCCCCCAGTAGACCGCAGAATCTACAAGAACGGAACACAATGCCCAGCACCTGCAATAGAATGGATGCACACAAACTGGTGACACAGGCATGTTGAATAAACAAATGTTCATCAATATGAACAATGATGCCTGGTGCCTACTGGAAAACGTATGGTTTCCAGGAAATTTTATGTGTCCTGAGCTTACTATTATCCCATTACTATAAATGGATGCTTGCAGAATCAGGGGGCTTTAATCGCGTAACCAAAGACACACATCTACATTTGAAAGAAAACCACTGAAAAGTGAAAGGGCCTCTGAGTTCCTATCCTAGATGAGCAAAGCAACGATCTGAGCCTGTGTCCCAGCAAACAGTGAAGGAGAAACCATGCTGAGCCCTGGTCTCTAAAAGGCCATCAGCTGGCTTTGAAACCCCTGGCTTGTTTCTTCTCTCTGTGACTTCCATTCATTCTCCAAGAACTAGGGCACGGAAATAATCGAAGGTCCCTTCCCACACTCAAAAGCAGTTTGGTGATTCCAAGCCTCCTAAAACCCCATACCTCGATTGAAAGCTGTCCACTGTTCCGTAGAGAAACCCCACACTCGGCAACCGGATCCTCTAGCTCCTCACCTCAGGCCCACTGCCAACCGTGACTCAGAGGTCCCCTGTGTGCACAGCCCCCCCACACACACTCAATTAAAGATCCTGCAATTCCAGCACCTTGCAATGTATGTATCTGTTTGTTTGGCTCGTGTTTCCTCTGCGTAGTCCTAAATAGCACTTGAAAAGAAAGAGCAAACTCAACGACAAAGTTTTCTCTCTCCTGTGCAGGCAGGCTGCCTCCCTATCTTTCAGCTGACCCAGAATCTCTAGTTTTGCTGATTTCTTACTGTAACTGCCTCCTCATTTACCACACAGTGGAAATCTGATCCCTTCCTACTGAGACAAGTAGTTTTGCCTGCTCCTTTGGGCTTTTAGTATTCTTCCAAATTATTCTGATTGATATAGACCTCCATCCATGCTAATTATGCATAGCTTCTCTTATAAAGTGTGGTTTCCATGGTGACGACGAGGGGAGAACAGGTGTGCAGAAAGCTGCGCTATATTAAATGACAGTTACCCTCTGCCTCTCCTATGCAGATTGCTTTTCTCTACATTTATTTATAGCAGGCAGTAATTAATCTGTGTGAATCTCATTGCTGGAGGGTGGGGGGAGGGGAGAGGGACACAGAATGATTAACAAGAGTCCTAATTATCCACGTACCTGTGAGTCTGAGAATTCTGTTAGCACAGGATAATTCCAAAGTAGAGGAGTCAAATTTACCCTTGCACAGAGATGCCACTGCATGACAAGCAAGGCTATGCCTATGAAAGAAGACAACCTTCCAGCTGCTGAGCCTCTGTGTAGACATCTGGACTAAGCTAGTCTGTGGAAGGTTCCAAAAGTGGACACTGGGACCCTCTTCAATGACCCATCAAAGTATAAAATTAGATCAAGCCAGTGTCCCAGACTCCAGGGACTGTCCAATCCTACATATCACAGCAGAAATGTAACTGGAGAAAGCAGAGGAGAAAGGCAGGAAAGCATTGCTGGTGGCTGGCCTCCTGTGGGGTCCAGAATGCTGCTAAACTGAACCCAGGAAAGAGTTCAAGACAGCAGACCAGGCCCAGTTCCAAGGATAACACTGAGTCTCTATAGGGCTTGGGCATCCCACTGTGCCTCTGAGCATCAATTTCTCTAACTATATACTATGTGTTAAAATGCAGATGCTTGGGGCCAGAGCAATGGTTTGGTTTGGCTTGCTATTTGAGGGGAAGCAGTTCATCATGGCAGTAGAAGCATGAGGTAACTAGTCACACTGCATCCACAGTCAGGACATGGAGAAAGATGGATGCCAGCATTCACGCATTCTCCTTGGGTTTCCTTTATCCTAAGTCTAGGATCCCAACTCATGGGAAAGCTGCCCACGCTAACATCTCAGTTAACTTCAGTGAACGTCTGAGCAGAAACAGTCTCACAGACACACCTCAGTTGTGTCCCCTAGGTGAATCCAAATCCAGCAAGCTATCAATGGTTAGTCATCACGCTGCTCCCGTGATAGACGGACAGGTGAGGAAGAAAAATAGAAGGATGTGGATGATTTTTCTCATCCCAGAACTGACAGATGGCATCCTTGGGTGACACAATGCTACATGTCTCCAATAAGAAAGTCAGAGAATTCACCCACTCCTTCCAAAACTTCCCACTGCGCTCCGTGGATTCCCTCAGAAGTGAGGTGGGAGCCCCCAGGATGTGTTAACAGCACAGGACACAATCTGTTACTCTCAAGCTTTGGGGAGTTGGTATAATAGAGCTAGTGACATCTGATGACCTTGTAATCAAATAACACAGAGTGAAAAACGCAAGCATCCGCTAGAACCACAAGACCTACACTCACAGGAGACAGCCCTCACGTTCGAAACTCTGACTCGGGCGGTTTCTTCCCCATGGATATTTTATTTCTAAGATGGCCTGGAAAAAAATTGCACAAAACACTATAGCAATAAAAACAAAAAGAGAAAATAAAGAACCAATATGCATTCCCTTTAAAAAGGAAATAGCTTCAAAGTTAGCCTGCCTTATGGGGGTGGGGAGAATAAAAGCCCCGTGTAGCTTTAGCACAGACAGCTTCAGCATGGAACAGGGAAACATTGAAGAAAAATATGGCTCATTCTCAGCGGATCTCCTAAACACCACAAGAAACATCAAAAAAATTATTAAATTCCCAATTACTGCCGTCCGTACATATGTTTTTCACAGCTGGAAAGCAAACTTGAAACTCAGGCAGGACAAGCAGGCAGAATAGAGATGTATGTGAAGCTTTTACCAACTCCCAGAGGGGTGGCACAATTCAAAAATGGAGCTAACAAGAGGTTGTCTGTGGGGAAATGCCCGCAACGGAGGACAAGAAGTATCATTCATTGCTGATGACACTCAGTGCCTTCCATGGGCCTGGAGCCAGCTGAAAAGAGGCAGGGAAAAGGATCAAGAATTGGTAGACAATAAATACCATGTCCTGGCCTCGAGAGATTGCTCGGCAATTGAGGGCACTGGCTGCTCTTCCAGAGGACTTGGGTTCAATTCGCAGCACCTACATGGTGGCTCTTAACCATCTATAATGGGATCGGGATCTGATGTCCTCTTTTGTCAAGCAAGCATAGATGCAAATGGAGCACTCATATGCATGAGTTATAAAAATAAGTCTTTTTAAAAATATATACCATGTCATACAAGGATGTTGTAGTTTAATTTCTGTTGCTGCGATAAAACATCCTGCAAAAAAACAACCTCGGATAGAGTGAGCTTATTGTAGCTTATATTCCCAGCTGATGAGACAGCTGGTCACGTCACATCCTCGAATGAAAGCAGAGGGGAAATATATGCAGGCACGTTTACTTTCTGCCCTGCTTGTACTCAGCTCAATTTCTCCACTCTTACACAACTCAGGACTTCTCTGCTTAAGGAATGGTGCCACCCACAGTAGGCTGGTCTCTCTTCCTACATCAATTAACTTAATTAAGACAAGATCACCAGAAAAATGCCTAGGGACCAATCCAATCATTGAGACTTTCTTCCCAGGTGATTTTAGATTGTATCAAGTTGACAATCTGAACATTACAAAGTGGACACAGGATAAATGAAGCTCTAGGAAGGAGACTTTTACCATTAAGTTTCTGGTCTGTACCAGTTACTCACATCTAGTCAGACATAGCCAATAGCTTACTGAATTCTCCCACTATAATAACCGCCTTCCACAGACAAAAGTCACCACAATCAAAAACCCATCAGCAGACCCCTTGATTTGTTTTGACATTGTTTTATTACTATTACTGATGATTTTATTTTTCTTTTATTTTCTGGGATATACGAATAGGTAAGATCAGAGTTCAAATCCCACCCAGCTACTTAATTTAATCTTAAACCAAGATTAAAGTTCACTGCAGAGAAACACAAATTTCTTTAACCTGAACTTCCCTGCAATTAATTTCATACCTAAAAATAGTTTTACAGTGGGGGGAGAAAAGAGGGAGGTGCTAGCCTAGCCGACACCTCTGGGGCAACGGCCAAGGTGACTTTCCAGAGACAGTTCTGAAAAGTGTTTTTGTGAGTTATAGGATGTGACATGCCACAGGAAAGGCACCAAAATCCACCGTGTTCCTGCAACTTATTATCCTTGCTTAATTAGAATTTGTCAAGAAGCAGCTTAAGCAGCAGTTATCAAAAGGGCATAAATATCTCAGCATCGACCCTTCTGCCCCTGAATTTAAATACTTCCCCAAAAAGACAGAGGAAAATGTCAGACTGCATGGCCACTCTGCCACATTAACTGGATAGGGGTGGGTCCACACTGTAGCTGGGTCGGGGGACATGTTGTCAGGTGCCTACCTGCAAAGCTTCACCTCAGCTGTTCAGCAATGCCTCATGTGTCCCCGCGTTGTCACTTGCCCTCTCAAAAGGTACAGACTATTATTAAATTAAAAGCTGCTGAATCTGGCTGAGCTCATTCATAGGTGAATCGGCCCCTGCCCACGGTGGCCGATTTTCACCTAAGGTAGCTATAACAATAAAATGGTATAAACAGATAGGGGTTGCTGGTTACTATTCTGGCTTCGATATAAACCGAATTGGATCCTCTGTGTTCCACACTGTACCATTGTTGGGCTGTCTGGCATCTTGTTTCTCCATCACCTAGCAAAAGATGCCATGCTACTTAGATTACAGTGCTGGTCCTCGAAGGCCAAGTTTAAGTAAAATCCCAGGGCCAGCAATATGGCTCAGAAGGTAAAAGTGCTTGCAGAGCAAGCCAGATGAACTGAGTTCAATCCCCAGGGTGTAAAGGGTGAAAGAAAAGAACAGACTGGCCAAAATTGTCTTCTGACCGTCACACATGCACCATGGCACACATGTGTGTATATCTATACACACAATAATGATAATGATGACAATAAAATAAATAAATAAAAAGCCAGGACATTCTAGGTAGAAATAATTCATGACCCCAGTCCCAGATAGTCTGAACTCAACCAAGACCATTCATAAAGACAGCTTCAGGACCACAGCTCCAACTTGTCCTGAGGCAGATCAGTAAAACCTGAGATAAAATTTCTTCTGAGAAGAGAGGCCAGTCTAGGACAAGAGCCACAGCATCTGCAGGGACACAGTCAAGGGCAGGTTGTTCCAACCCTGGGCTTTCCCAACACACTGTCATGTTATTCTCTTGAATGGGTTTGCTCTCTGGAACTCATTGAAGGACGTTGGGGAATGGGAGGGCAAGCACACTGTCAATAAATAAATAAATAAATAAATAAATAAATGTATGTGGTTTCAAGATCAATCACAACCAAGATGATGGCTCATTTGATTTATTTGATTATTGATGTATTGCCTGGCAGTTCTAACCTGTGCTCTGGTTTGAAAATGTCCTGCAAGGACTCATCTGTTAAGGCTTGATTGACAGACTGAGGTTCTATTGGGGGTGGGATGATAGAAACTTTAAGGGGTATGGCTTAATATAAGGAAGTTAAGTGAGTAGATGGGTACCCATGAAAAGGCTATCGGTGTGCAGTCTATACTGTGTTCTCTCTCTCTCTCTCTCTCTCTCTCTCTCTCTCTCTCTCTCTCTTTCCCTTTATCCCTCTATCAGATTTTATATAAAGAAGTGTCATACCAAAGAGGTACAAATGTCTCTCCTGTGTTACAGTTTGGCTGTGATTCAAATAGATTGCCTAAGTACACTGGGAGCTTAGGATGCGCACAGCACAGCAATCCTGGAGGATAAGAAATGGAAGTTTTAAGTGGTAGAGAAAGCCTAGAGATCTCAGTTCATAGCATTTTCTTTGAAAACAGAAAGAGCTGAGTTCTATCTCCAGACACACATATATGTACTTGTACACATACACACATACACACACACACACACACACACACTTGTGCACACACAAATAAAAATTAAATGTAAATATATCTTTAAAAAAACAAAATGATATAAATAACTACCTAAGTAGAAAGCATGGAAGATTTATAAAGATTGGGTGAAATCCTAAAGTCCACAGCAAGAGATGAGACAGAACCCAGATTTCCTGAAATCCCCATTCTCCCCACAGGCAGTAACTCTTCTGGGACAGAAAGCGAGGGCCTTTTCACACCAAGCAGGGCAGGCATTTCCCATCAGGACTCCAGAATCCGTGCTCAGCAACCTCGTAGAATTTGGGGTGTTCATTTAGACAGTGAATCAGGGCTCTTGGGGACAGGAGCCCTCAAGCAGCTCAGGACTTAAATAATGATGTGTCAGAATCTGCCTCCGACTTCTCAGATTTAATCTTCCTCGTGACCTTGTAGGCTTGCAGGATTATTAGAGCCAGCCACACAGAAGCAAAGAATATTAAAGTTGTTTGTCAAAAGCCTCCTGCTTCTGTCAGGAAAGACTCCAGAACAGAGGAACATATGTGCTGGAAACAGAAGAACCTCTGAGTGGAAGTGAGTGGGGGGTTTGATGTGATGTGCCTGCTATTTGCCAAAAACAGCTCTGTGCTGAAAGGGTTGAGCCGACAGCCAGGGATTTTGGCGTTCCCATGGAGTCCAGGGGCCAGCTCTTTTGCTACACTTTTGAGATTAAAATTATGTGTCCTCGATGTTTCCTTAGACTGAGCATTTCTAAGTCACTGCCTCAAATCCTGCTGACCTTAGAAACGAGACTTGCTATTGCTCTATCTGTGCTTTAAGGACCAGCCACGCACCGCCTGGACCTCAGTTTCCTCGCTTGTTTAGTGAAGTATATTAAAGAAAAATGTTGAAAGAGAGAGGGCTGGGGAAATGGTGCCAGTGGTGAAGTGTTCACCTTAAAAACACAGGGGTGTAAACCCAACCCTCAGAATGCACACAAAAAAAAAAAAAAAAAAAAAAAAAAAAGATCAAAATGGGCTTCATGCCCTTGTGTCTATAAGGTGGAGCCAAACAGGCCCATGGACCTCACTATCCAGACAGCCTGGCCTGCTGGGCAAGTTCTGGGCCACAGTGACATCCTAAGAAACATGGACTGCACCTGAGGAAAAGCGCCTGAAGCTGTCCACTGATTTTTGTGTGTGCGTGTATGTGTGTGTGTGTGTGTGTGTGTGTGTGTGTGTGTGTGTGTGTGTGAATGCAGACCTTCAATCCCACCACTGGTGAGGTAAGCAACCATAAAGCCATGAGTGTGAAGCCAGCCTGGACTATGCAGAGAAATCTCTCTCTCTCTGTACAAAAAAAAATTATTGGCTAGGACACAGTAAGTACTTAGCCACCGTGAGCTGTACATGTTAAAGCCCTGGGCACTCCTTTCCCATCTGCCCCTGCAGGCAGATCTCAGACCACACCAAACTCAAATTCAAATGTTCACTCAGCCAGACCCATAATTCCAGCCATTCAGGAGGTTGACCATACGTTAGGGCCAGCCTGGATAGCTTAGTGAGATCTTACTTCAGATATGTTTTAAGATCTAGGGATCTAACTTCACAGTGGAGCACTTCTGCCCTGCTACGGGAGGGAATATTTTCCTGTATTCTAAATACCCTCCTTGGAGGATGGGCAGGATACCACAGAACTCGAAGATCCTTCTATTCCTAACTTTGTTCTAATGACTCACTAAGGACAAGGCAGAGGCTAGCACCCTAGGACAAGGCAGAGGCTAGCACCCTCTGGGCTAGACTGACCTCTACTGCAGTCTCACCAGTCTGTCAGGCTCTGTGACAGCTTGAGAAAGCTTGAGTTCAAAGTGTCCTGTGGAGATGGTGATGACAGGCACCTGGGTGGGAGACGCCCATGCTTTGCTCAATTCCCTGGAGTCAGCAAGGCCATGGGGACAGACACACACACACACACACACACACACACACACACACACACACACACACCTGAAAAAGGAACAAAGAGCTTTGTTTTCTATTGCTAAATAACCTATCACTTCCAAACCCTTTCTTAACCATTTCTTTCCTTTACAATTCAACTGTAAAAGACTCGTGAGCTAAAGGATCCAGCCGAGCGCTTGGAAATCCAAGGCTGGAAAACTGGCTTCTAGGACGCCTTCTCCATCAGTATCTGATATGCTTCTTTTGTTCCTTGACCTCTATTTCATTGTACATGATGTAGCATCCGGTGGCCTCAGGACAATCACACACCTTGCCTGGCCACTAGCTCCAAGATACAAAATGTAGAGATTGCCAAGCTAGCTAAAGGCTGAATCTCAGGCATGCTGGTGTGTCTTTGCCAACCCCATGGATCCAAGTGGGAGCACAGGTCAAAATCAAGAGCACAGACTATAATGCCCTGCAATGGAATGGCAACATCACAGTAACCTCCACATGAGGTGGAAGGTGCCTCTGCAGACGTCTTGGGAAAGTATAACCTTCCACAAATCCCCAAGGGTTGTATATTTTTTGAAAGTGAGACTTGGAGAGCCAATTAATACTGTAACCTATTGACAGTAATAGGCACAGATATGCACCACTTCAAGGCAAAAACAAAAAAACAAAAACCTATAAGATCAGCATTGTTTATGAGAAAGAGATGAAACCCTCCAGCAGAAAACGTCTAGTTATTGGGGTCCCTTGTGCCTGGTTTATCCGTGATGGGGATGGAGCAGGTTGACACTTGAATGGAGCTTTCCCCTTGGTTGAGAAGGGGCATGAGGAAAGAGCAGTAGATGTCTAATTCCCAAGTACGCAGGTTAAATCTCCCACTGCACGCCAACAAAAACAAAGTATCTGTGGCTACCATGGAACACCTTCCCGGAGAGGCATGCAGCTGAGGTTGGCAGCAAGGACCCGAGCAACAGTGAACAAAGGGACAGGAGTACCCCCTGTGGCTGAGTTCCTAAGCCACAGCCAGCCTTTGTCTTGCCCATGACACCCACTTGAGGCTTCAGGTTTGTTGATGCTAAGAACGGGTGACTAACTGGAGCTGGCATTCACTTGGTACCTTATGTTTCCCTCACAGCTCTAACCCCTCTCAAAACTGAAGTAGGATAGAACCCCCATCAGTTACCCTTGCCACTGCTGTAACAAAGCAACTTCGGGAAAGAGGGGCCTTCTTTGGTTCAAGGGAACGAATGCATCGAATGCATCGTGGCAGGCAGGATGGAGAGCAGGGAAGAGATTATGGAAGCAGGAACACAAAGCCACTGGTCACAGGCACTCAGTCAGGAAGCAGAAAGAGACAAAGGCTGGTAACTCAGCTCTCTTCTTATTCAGTTTGAGAGCCCAGCCCATTAAACGATGCCATGTGCATTTGGGGTGGATCTTCCTACCTCAATTATTCTAACTAGAAACTTCCTCACATATATACCAAGAGGCCTGTCCTCCTAAGCCTGTCAAGCTGGCAATATTAGCCATCAAACTCTGGTTGTGCGCGCACACACACACACACACACCTATGAACTGGACCACTAGAGCATCTTTTTTTTAATAATTTATTTTTCTATTTTTTTATGTGCATTGGTATTTTGCCTGCATGTATGTCTTTTGAGGGTATCAGATCTTGGAGTGACAGACAGTTAGTTGTGAGCTGCCATGTAGATACTGGGAATCGAACCCTCGTCCTCTGGAAGAGCAGCCAGTGCTCTTAACCGCTGAGCCATCTCTCCAGCCCCTAAAGCATCGTTCAAACCATGTCACTATGTTTTCATTTAATGAACTTCTTTGCTTAACATCTTTCCCACCCACACTACAGCCTCTCCAAAAGCAACGGTAATTTGTTCTCGCCTGTCTGCCCCTTTATTCTCAATGCCTAACACAGAGATGATCAAACACTAAGCACTCTATAAATATTTATTGAACCAATGAGTGAGCACAGCCTGTTAGCTCCATCCATAGCCATATTGAATAGTTAGGGACTATATTTCTCTTGTTCATCTCCATACCCCAGCTGGTGCCTACTAAATGCTCAGTGAATGTTTGATGAGTGAATAAATAAAGAGATGCAAAGCGGAGGAAGGAGGGAGATGAAATACCTTAGATTTAACACCGAACCTCGCCTCCACCTGCACGTCAATCAAATTTTGCTGAAGTCTTGAACTCTCTCAGAGTTTCCTAGGTTTTGAGAAGCCCAGTGTCCAGTATTACCCTCAGCAAACTGCCTATTTTGTTACCCTGGGTGAAATGTGGTACCAGCAATGGAGAAATAGCAGTATTGAATAATTCTATTTCACTTACAAGGTTTTGTTTTGTTTTGTTTTTCAAGATGGACTTTCACTTTGTAGCCCAGGGAACTGGCTAACTTGGAATTCACTATACAGCTTGCTTCCAACAAGACTTTCACTGTTATCCCCATCTCAGCATGGCCAGAATTACGGGTGTGTTCCACCATACCTGCCTCGTTTGCAAGATTTCATGGCAAGAACTAAAATTAGAACCCAAAGTTCAGTAGGATGTAGTTTGCGAGACCACCACAAGGGGCAGCAGAGATAGCTCAGTGGCTAAACTCCTTGCCTTTCAGAATCTAGAACCCACCCTGAAGGCCACAGAGTGGCACACACTTAGAATCCCAACTATGGCAAGGTGGAACGTGAAGACAAGCAGGTTCCTGGAAGGCCACTGGCCAACTAGCCTAGGCTATGGCCAAGCCAATGACAGAAGCTATCTCGAAGAAAAAGCTGAAGAGATCTGAAACACAACACCAAGAGTTACCCTCTGCCCTCCACACCCATGTATGTATGTATGCACAGATGTATAAGTGCACAGAGAAGACACCACAAAACAAAGCACAGTATTTAGGATTTAGCAATTTCATCTTTGACCCACCTGCTCCCACCCCTACCCCGTCCCCTAACACAAGATCTCATCTGACTATTCCACTTCCCCACCTGTCTCAACCCCAACACCAGCAAGCTCAATGAAATCTGCTTTTCCTTCACTGTTCATCCCGTGGCCATCTCTCCTTATGATTCTATAAATCAGGGCGGCCAGCTCATGTCACTCACCTCCTGCCTTTGCTAGCTGCCTCCTGGGAAACACTCAATGATCCAGCTAAAGCTTGCTGCCCTGCCGAGCTCAGGAAAAGGGCATTCTGTGCAATGAGGCATGCTTCGAATGAATCAGGTCCCCAGAGACTTTCTTCAAACTTGAGAATGCCAATGATGCCCAGACCTGAGAAGCTAACACATCTTCTCCCTGCACAGAAACAAGGGCCTGACCCACTGTGCCACTCGCTTGCCTGGGAGATCATTGTGTGTCACTGTGCCACTCGCTTGCCTGGGAGATCATTGTGTGTAGACCCACAGACCCAGCCTAGGAGACCCTCTAAACTTGGAGAGCTCCAGAGCACTTGTAATTCTTGATTCTGAACCTCAGTCTCTGACTGAATGTTGGTGAGGGAAGGTTTTATTTGGCTTAAATATCCATCACTGAAGGAAGTTAGGGCAGGAACTCAAGTAAGACAGGAACCTGGAGGCAGGAGCTGATGCAGAGGCTATGGAGGGGTGCTGCTTACTGGCTTGCAATCATGGCTTGATCAGTCTGCTTTCTTATAGAACCCAGGACCACCAGTCCAGGGATAACCCCACCCACAATGGGCTGGGCCTCTCCCCCACTGATCACTAAGAAAATGCCTTACAACTGGATCTTATGGAGTCATTTCCTCAACTGAGGCTCCTTCCTTTCTGATGATTCTAAACTTGTGTCAAGTTGGCATAAGAGCAGCCAGAATGGAGGGATAAAGAGAAACGTATGCGCTCAGACTTAAGTTGGGTACCAGGTGCCAGAAGAGGGATGCCATAGAATGAAGCCAGCTGATCTAGGAGCTTCCTTGTATCAGTCATTCTACCATAAAAGTCTCCAGTACTGTGACTTGGAAGGGAGTCACCACCTTATTTAGTTCTTTATAATCCTGTAGTCATTCTCCACAGCTGGCTGCTGAACGGGATACAGACCTAAAAAAACGGTGTCCAAACATACTATACTTTCTTTCAAGAAAGAAATGTACATGCTATGCTCTTTAAGAAGGGGGAGGGTTGCCTGTCCTTCAGACAAACACAGCCTTTATTCTCTATAATACCCTATCCCATACCTCTGCTTCATTTTGTCCCCATTGCATCTGGAGGTTATATGAATGAAGACTCACTCAGGCCCTAAGGACAGGAACATACAAAGCCCAAGTATTCTCTACACTATCAGGTCACCAACACATCCACAATTTGTTTCCAGGCCTCTGGTCACCCCACGTGCCCCTCACCTACAAGTTACTTTAGTCACTCTGTTAGGGAGCAGCTGGGGTGGTTCCTACCAGCCCATGAGATCTCCTTTCTCAACAGCAGCAGCCCAGTAGGAATGACCCATGCCTCGTTGTTTGTACCTCCCATGAACTGCTATTTGACTCTAAAACCTTCTGTTTTCCCTGGAGGAATTCCAGCTCCATGCAAGATCTAAATGACTCAAGTCACCTCTAAGTGACCCAAGCAGGCCCTTTTATCTGTTTCTTTTCTCTTCATCACCTCTTAGCTGATTTAGAACCCAATTCTCATACCAACCTACATCCCTCAGATCTGCCAGAACGTCTCCTACCACGTTCTTTTCAGCCACACTAATTGATCTTCCCATGAGTTGAGCACTTGAGTTTGGACACCGGAGCTGAAAGTGCCTAGCAGGGGATGGATACTGAACTAGAGAAAGTCCCCTCTGTAAAGATGCCTAGACCTCAGCCTCAATCCTGTCACCCTTAGCAACAGCCATTGCAACTGTCACTACACCTAGGAGACCTGCCATTTTATCTCAGAAAGATGACTGCCGCATCGCAGCTCCCCCATGAATGCTCTACACAGTCTTGATTATACTGGTCCCTGTTTGGGTTTAAATATAGAAGACATCAACAGACCAAAGAGTGTATTCTGCCCAAGTCCAGCCTGGTGAACCAAGGTTACTCGGGTTACTTCCAGAATTATGTGGATGCACAGAAGCTTCACCATTAACAAATACCACCCTAGTTAGCCGTGTACTTCTTATGTAATTTGGGAGCATCTCATTAAAGCCTGGAGCACCATACTAGCCTTCCTCTCATGGATACGGGAATGTTCATAAGCCCAGTCTCATGAGTGTCTCGTGTGATCATGGCTGCTTTGATTCAGGGCAGCAATAGCAACACCCAACCCTGAGAAAAATATCTATGCAAATTCTGCCTTTGTCAAACCTGTCCCATCCCACCATATGGAAGAAGCAGAATCAATATCTCTCTCTCTCTCTCTCTCTCTCTCTCTCTCTCTCTCTCTCTCTCTCTCTCTCACACACACACACACACACACACTTAATTGAAGAAATCCCTAAAGGGTAGAGTGCTCTGGAGCTCTAGAGTGTCTATATGTACCACTTGCTAGCCTGTGGACAATGTTGGTATCTCCAGATCATAGTGATCTTGAGGGAAGACCAGGAGTGGGATATTTACTGACCCTGAGTCATTAGCAATATATAATGTTACACTAGATAGACAGGAGAAGGAGCTGGAGACAGAGAAGAGCTAAAACAGAAATTTTAAAGGGAACTCTTTTTTGCTCTCACTAGTAGCATAATTAACCAGAAGAGCCCCGACTGGTGCTGTTATGGTGACTGTAACATGAAACTTGAAGCATAATGGAAGAATCTGGGTGGAAAATAATAACACTTAGCATCGCTCCAGCTTATTACATGTGATGGTTTTCTGTTCCCTTCCAACTGCACAGACATTAACTAATTAATTGCCACAGGACCCCAGAGTAGACAGACGGCTCTCCTATCTATATTTTATAAGGAAGAAAAACAAGCAGGGCAGAAGCGAGTTCTACATCTCAGGTTCTCTCTCTTCCGCATCCGCCACAGCCCTCAGGGAACACACATTTTTACATCTTTGCACAGTTCTAAAGATTCTATTAATAGACTTAAAATGTGAGTGGATTTGAGCTGAAAGAGACAGAAGAACACAGAGCCTCAAGTTTCATTTCACAGAAAGAAACTTGTTTCAGCCAAGGACGTTCTAAGGTCAGAAAAACAGCTGAGGGGAGCCACATCTAGACTGGTTCTGTATGCCCAGTCGAGGGCCACCTCATACCCACAAGTTCTGGAAGAAAGCCATTACTGCTGGGCCCACAAATGACAAGCCATGTGTTTAGAAGGCGGGTTGTCTGTGGGAGCATGCACATGTGTTAGTTTTGCATTCGTGTGGAATGTACGCGTGTGCTTGTAGCATGTACATACATATGCATTCGTGTGGAAGCCAGAAGTGAATATCACGTGTCTTCAATTACTCTTCATCTCATTTTCTGAGACCCGGTCTCTCACTGATCCTGGAGCTCAGGAATTCACTAAATTGGCTGCCCAATGAGTTCCAAAGGTCCCCTCTGTCCACTCCTCCAGTACCCACCGCAGGCACCACCCTTGCCCAGCTTCTTGCTTTGCACTCGGTTGCTGGGGATCCAAACTCAGGTCCCCCTACTTGTTCAAGAAACACTGTAACAACTGAGCCTTTTCTCCAGCCCCCTGGAGATAGCTTTCTGAGCACTTGCCATTCAGTCACCAAACTTTCACTGGGCATGTGACACGTGACTCCTGGAGCACTAGAGACCCGGAGAGATATCTACTCGCTCATGTCAAGTGGGAGTGTGGTGGGAAGTCAGCCCTGAGAGTAGGTGACACACAGAAAAACTTCTGTCCCAGAGAAGGCACAGAAGTCCACAGCCTAGGGCGCTTAGACATTTCTCAACCACAAAGACTGTTCTGAGCATGGAGTAGACATGCAATAAATAAGGGGTGACTAGCCAGCTGGTGTATTTCAGCCACCATTCAAAAGTTGCCTGAAGTGGGATAGGATGGAGCAATGTTTCCATATAACAATTTTTTTAAAATGTACTTTATTTTTAAGTCTTTATGTATCTGTATATAGCTATATACACATGAGTATTAAGTGTTTAAGGAGACCAGAGGCATCAGATTCCATGGGACTCGAGGCATAGGCAGTCATGAGCTGCCTGAGGGTGCTAGGAATTGAACTCAGGTTCTCTGCAAGAATGGTCTCCTCTGTACCCTCTCCTAACTTCTGAGCTATCCCTCTAGTCTCTTCACACTTGAGTTTTAAGCCTAGGAGTGATCTATGAACCCGATCTCCTGATTCACTCTGCCTTTGTCTATTTACTGAATAAACACGTGTTTTGTGGAACGTGATTTGAGGGCTGCAGTAGATACAAAGATTGCAAAGTATTCTTCATCTGTGTTTTGTTCACTTAGGGCAATTCAGAAAGTCTTTAGATACACATCGGGCTGTAAGAGATTTGGTTGGTTCAGTTTCTTTGTGCCCACTCTAAGATTTCCTGGTGACCAGAAATCCAGAGCGAAGCTATAGCCAGACAGTCAGGGGCATTGGGCTGTCTTCCATAGCATACTATCCTGAAGACAACTGCACAGTAGGACCTGTAGTCTTCACCTCCACACTGTGAGTATCAGATCGTCACCGTGTGCCACCACCATAGGACTCCATGCCAACGTAACACGTGCTGTAGTAAGCTATCCCTCTTGGTGATTGGCTAGAATCTGAGTCAGAAAAGAACGTCTGAGAGCAGAAAAAAAAACAAAAAACAAAAAAAAAAAACAAACAAACAAAAAAAAAAAACAAGGCAGACTGGGAAAGAGAAGGAAGGCTTAAACACAGAGGAAACAGATATTTGCAAAACCTTGCTCTTTGTAAAACCTGGATACTCAAGTTCCTTGCTTGAGTCACTGATAGCTAAGCAATGGTTTTTTTAAAATGAGTCAAATTTCTTAAACTTCTAGGGAGCCGTGCCAGTCAACTGGTCAAAATATTCCAGAAAAACATGAGCTGCCCTTTCTAAGACTGCCTGGATTAGGCCTTGCCTTCCCTCTCTGTTTTAGCTCATGTGTGTTAACTGTACCTGGCAGAGATGTGCCCCCGAATGTCAGAATTGCCTGTGTGGGTGACTTAAGGCATCTACAGAACCTGCCTGTGGAAAAAACCCACTTACAGGAGCTTTGGCTCCTAAAATCCCACCATGGAGGGATTCTATCACTATCATCACCACAGCAAACACACATAAAACGTCACGGTCACACCTCTGGGGAGCTCTGCTCCTTGGCAGACACTCTTCTAAAGATCGGCTATATCAAACTCCGCTGGATCTCAGCAACACTCATTTCTACCCAGGCCCACAAGCTCAGCTTCCTTCCTCACCACATGCCAAAGTGTCTGAAACCCAAGGACTGCATAGACTCCCAAGCCTGTGTTCAGGCATGTCCCTCTACCCAGAGAGCCTTGATTGCCTTCCAAACATGCCAGTCTCTCTTGATTCTATCCCAGCTTCAACACAACAAAGAACACCTCCCCCCCATGATGTCACTGTCACCTGTCCACAACTATCAGCATGTCTTTCTCCCCTTCTACAACTGTAGTCTCCAGGCCTCTAGCAATTAGCCAAGAGCCTACCTCATTTGAACTCCATTTGGAAACTGAATTACATTATTAAGTGGTCTTTGAGGTGGAGGGCTTGCACACAGACAGAAGACACTAATAGGCAATGGCAAAGAAGAGGCTTCCCCTTAATGGAATTTACATTGGACGGATGACACATGGCCCCTCAGGTTCCCTGGCCTCTAATTCATCTGGCAATGCAGTTGCAGAGCCTTCAGAGGCAGCCACAAAGTTTGTGCTGTATCTTAGATTGCTTTTCCTAGAGACCAAGAGCCATGGAGGCTAAGTAGGCTGTGAGTCAACCACTCATCTGCACACAGAACACTCAGGAAGAAATCGCAGCATGTCTCCAAGTGCCTAAAGGATCCAGAATCTTGCCACCATCTCCATAGCAAAGCAGCTGAGGAGGGAGGGAGGGCAAGCCCAGGCTATGCAAGTCCCTGGGCTCCCACAGCTCATGGCTAGTAAACACAGAAATCCAGCTTTTGAGGATAAACTATTAGCAGCCTTCTAGTTCCTCATCCCTTTCCTTTCCCTCCATTGACTTTCCCACCATCCCCTGACACTGAGTGTGAGCCTCTTAGCACTAAATGCATGCAAACGGAGTTCAAGGGAAATTAAACAGGTTCTCTCAGTACCTGTTCAGAGCCGACAAAGAGTTCCGATTTCCTGCTGATACAAATAATTATCCGGCTTTAAAAATCTCCTAGGTTTTTTTTTTTTATCCTCTCTCTCTCTTTCCAAGAGAGACATTGCAAAATTGCCTTCCACAGGGCCATTTGGAGAGCAGGGCGAAGAAATTCACCGTATAATTTCTTTTAAATAAACTTTTTAAAGATATAGATAACCGAAAAAACCAAGACTGAGGGCTCCCAGGACAGCTGACGGAAGTCTGACTTTCACATGTAGCTTATCACTGTCTCCCAAGGTCAGAGTTTAGTCGATAGCTCTGAATCTGGGTATAGACAAAAGATGGTTGTGTGGGCATTGGGAGCAAGGGTAGAGGACCCCCAGTGCCAAGCAAGGACACTTTTGTCTCTTCCGTGCCAAGGATGGGGCAGTCTCTGGGGTTGAGAGGGACAATGGGATGGCGAGGTCAACTCCAGCCCTCAATAGACTCTCTCTGGTAGGGGAGCAGACAAGGAAAGAGTTAATCATAATGGGATTTCAGTGGGATGGCCATGAGACCAAGGAGACTGGCAGCGACAGATAACATGTTAAAACTAACTGGTCGGATGATGCTCTCATGCAGGAGAGACAGACAGAACTAGTTTTGAGAGACTATTATCTCCTGTCCCCAAGACAGAACTGTCATGAATGTGCCGGTAGCCTCCCTGACCCTCTTGCTTTTATTACGGTGTCTGTTTTCTGCTGTTCTAGGTGCTGCTGCCAGTGGATCTTCACCAACCCTTCTCCGGAAAATGGTCCAGGACACAGGGCCTGCCACGTCCACGGATTACAGTTCTCACTCCCCAACTAGGAGCCACCTGTACCAGTGGCTCAGTGACAGAAGGTCATACAATTTTGTACTTGCCCTTCCCCCTTCACTAAATCAACTTTGTATTGCAACTCAGTCCCTGGTGGGTCAGGATGGAGGCTGAAGCTAAGAGGCCATCCACATGGAGGACTTCCCATGCTCTACCTTGCTTCCATGTCCTTCTCGTGCAAGAAGCACGCTTGGCATCTCTATTTCAGACTGAATAGATAAATATCCCTTCCCTAAAAAAAAATCTCACTTGGGATTTAACCCTGAGACTTAGCCTCCAGCATCCTAGTAGACACTGGATTTTCTCGGCAAGGTGTAAGACAGAACAAGACCCTACATGTGTGAATCCTGTCCCTCCCAGTGTGTCCTAGGACAACCATATTTGGCCTTTGTTCCAGGCACTTTCTTTGGAAGTCATCTAGCCCTGCTGACTGCAATTTCTGCTCCTAGGAATCCCTGACACTTACCCAGCTATCTCCAGTTGCCAGCTTGACAACATGACTCGGAAATCTCCCTCAGTTCCTCTAGTAGAATCATGCTTGAACAGCTCCTCCTGGAACCCAAGTTCTTGTATGAGGGCTCTACCCATGTGTTCCAACTCTACACACACACACACACACACACACACACACACACACACACACACACGTTCTTGCAAACCCTGGCTACACTGACTCCTTCAGCTCTTCCCTGAACCCTCTCCACTTCCACCCTTTGCCCTCCTGCCTCACCATTAAATGTTTGAGAGGTCCCACAAGGTTCCCCATGACCACACAGTAGTGGAGAACCTTTCTTACCCACACCACATGGACAAGCGAATCCTTGTTATCTCAAGGGATCATTTCATTCGGTCTGTGGTAACCCAGCTTTCTGCATGAGGCTTTCTCTTCCTCTTGAACTGGCCTATGTTCCCTGGGTGGAAAAAAAAATCACTGTTTGAACATGTAACTTTTTAAATCACTGTGTGTGTGTGTGTGTGTGTGTGTGTGTGTGTGTGTGTGTGAACATAAATATGTATATTCGCTCATGCATTCATGTTGGGCCTAGAGGTCCAAGTCCAGTGCCCCCACTGATCGATTCCCATCTTATCTTTTGAGACAAGGACTCTCATTCAACCTGGAACTCATTACTAATTCATCTAGGCTGGCCAATTAGCTTGAGGGATTCTCCTGCCTCTGCCTCTACCTCCAGCACTGGAATTTGTACAAGCATGCGCCACTATGCTCAACTTTTTACCTGGATTCTGGAATCCGCACTCAGATCCTTGTGACTGTATGGCAGGCACTTCACTGAGCTATTCTCACAGCCCCAACATCGTATATTTTTATCTAGGAGACAACAAAACAAAGAAAGATTCTGTTTGTTGAGCATTTACCATGTGACCAATACATTGTAGCTTAACATTCTATGCATGTTGTGTGACTTACAATAATGCTCACACGTCTCTCATATGCAGCTTACTGAATTTTATCTATCTACGTCCATGAGCCATGACTCCATTCAAGGCAAGAAACTCTTTAATTCCTCAATAACTCCTCCTGTGCCTCCCACAGGAATCACTGCTGCTCAGAGTTCTCACCAAAGGTTGGCTTGACCCATTCTTGAGTTCACACAATTGAAGTAGAAATAGAAACTCCATTAAAAAAAATAGAATGACAAGTGTGCGCTCTGTCTGGCTCCCTTCATTCAGCAGAATACCCGTGGGTCTCGTGTGCATCTGTAGTTAGCTGGCTGCTGAAGGATGTCCCCCTCAGTATTGCACCAGCCCATATTTACTCCTCCTCCTTTGAAGAATGTTTCTGTATCGAGTCTTTTGATGCTCTGAATGGGGCTATGAATATTCTGTTTTTTTGGTGAACACAAAACTACCATTCCCTTGAGTATATGCTCAGAATGGAAATCACCAGCCATGGCACACAAACATTGCCATCAGTAGTCGATTCGACTACATGATTTCTCCACAGGCTTCACCCCTACGTATCCTTTTGTCCAGAAGCACAAGAGAGCTCTTTCCACTCAAACACTTCATATTGTAATCTGTCAAATCTTTCTATTTTACCCACATCCTAGGGGGGGGGGGGGGGGGGTGTGATGTGGTGTCTTATCGTGGTTTTAATGAACAGTGATGTCAAATAAACTTCAACCTGTGTTTATTGGCCATTTCTAAGTCTTTGTGAAGATATCTCAGACATTTGGTATACGAGGACATTTCAGTCAGGCTTGATGTTAGCACTGAAGGGCGGGTGTTGTTAGCTCTGTCATATAGAAGCTCCAAAAACCCAAGTTGTTCAAGAAATAACAGAACTGGGACCTTCCCACAGCTGCACAACTTTCTACCTGAAGATAAGCTCTCCCAGAATAATGTGTGCATTACGAGTACATACTCTGCCATAGTCACCAGAGTTTTTTAATCGAGCCTCTGTGAGCAATCAATCCTCAGGGCTTCTTGAGACTCCAGCACAGAGTATGTGTGTAGTACCACCTCCTGCCTCTAGAGGTCATGGCGAAGAAGTGCTGGGACAAAAGCACATAGTAAGAGCTCAAAGGGTGCCTTGCCCTCTCTTGGCACCTCCCTAGGAAAATTATCAAAATTCTGCTATAAACAGAGAGTGGAACTTCCCTGCATGCTTGCTTTGGGTTTGCTTTTCATAATACTGCAACTCAGAGATGCCTCTAGACCAGTGGTTCTCAACCCATGGGTTGCAACCCCTTTGTGGGTCGCATATAAAATACCCTTCGTAAAAGATAATTACATTATGATTCATGACAGTAGCAAAATTACAGGTATGTTTGGGGGTCACCACAACATGATGAACTGTATTAAAGGATCACAGCATTAAGAAGGTTGAAAACCACTGCCCTAGACTAAAATGTCCCAAAAAATTTTGAGGCAAAATATGCACACCTTGTGTTGTTTAAAGTGCCAGAGGGAAAACATGACCACTCAGAATCAAAACACAAGCTGACTCAGCCTCTAACCTGTTATGTGTCCAGTTTCCAGACACATCCACCCTTAAGCTAGAAATCCCAAGTTCATTGTACATTAGGGAAGAATGAATTAAAATCACAGGAAGCTTACCACTTCACACCCACCAAAATGGGGAAAGCTTAAAAGATTGACAATACAAAGGATTGGGTCCCTGCTCTCTCTCCCCATTGGGGACCTTCAGACACATTTTAACTGCAGACTTCAATGAGTGGGAGCAGGTTATCGATTCTCTGTTATTAAAACCCAGAATGTGAAGTCACAAGGCGTTTAGTTCAGTAGCTTGCCCAGTAAATTTTGGAGGGATATAATGTTATTAAATAAGTCTCTCGTGTGTTTCTGTTGAGACAGCTCAAAAATAATTAATCGCGAGTTCCCAGAGTCAGTGTGGTCTCTGGTGTGTCCCTCCAAGTTTCCAAAACTTACTAAATTCTTTTAGAAACCAGTCTCCAGGCAAGAGGCAACTGGTACCATGACAGAAACCACTTTGCCACCTGCCAGCAGCTAACTGAAAATATGATGCCCTTGCTGCTAAATAGCCAGATAGAACCTATCTAGACACGCTTATATATAATAACTAATTGCTGCATGTGCTATGAAGCAAAGAAAGATAACATTGTCTTAGCTTGGGTTTTACTGCTATGAAGAGACACCATGACCAAGGCAAGTCTTTAAAGGCAAACATTTAATTGGGACTGGCTTACAGTTTCAGAGGTTTAGCCCATTATCATCATGGCAGGAAGTGTGGCAGAGTATAGGAAGACACGGTGCTGAAGGAGCCCAGAGTCCTACATCTTGATTCAAAAGCAGCTAAAAGGAGACTGGATTCCACACTGGGCAGAGCTTGACAAGTAAATGACCTCAAAGCCTGCCTCCAGTGACACACTTCCTAGAACATGCCACACCTACTCAAACAAGGCCACGCCTCTTAATAGTGCCACTCCCTATGGGCCAAGCACTCAAATATATTAATCTCTGGGGACCAAACCTATACAAAAACACCACAAATGTGATTGTTAAGAGCAAATAAAACAAAAAGCTGAGTAGGACAATATAATGTGGAACTCTGGCCTCAGGTTGGGCAGATGGGAACATTTGCTGAAGAAAACTGATGTACATTGAAATTTTAAAGAACAGAAGTTTCTAGCCAAGGGTTATAGGGTAGAGAAGAGCACTGGCCATAAGCAATCTGTTTGTGGTATCCAGAAAACTGAGACCAGGCCCTTGGCTGAGAAAGGCAAAGGCAGGAGATAGATACCAATGGTCTGGTGGAAATGGCAGAAGCCAAGCCACACAGGACCTTCCTGTCATGCAGAGGGTCCAAGTTCTGTTACAAAGTTTAAAAACAGTTGAAGGCCTTAAAGTGGGAGGAACAACATGAGACAAGTTGTAGTCTGCTGATGAAAGGAGATCAAGGCAACTGGAAACAGACAGAAGGAAGTGTGGAGTGGATGGGCCTGAAACTATTTTAATTTGGTCTCTGCCGCCACCACTCCTCCTGAAAACAGCCTATCATCAAAGCCACCTACAGGTGACCAGAGCTTAGAGCCTTCAGTCTTCAGTCTCCACCAAGAAGGTTTCACTCCCAGTCCCCACACATATTCTCCTCTGGACTTCCATCACGTACCTGCTGAATTAGCAGTCACTCCAAGAAACAAGAAGATGCATTACCTTATGTAACAGGAAGCATCTCTACAAGTACATGGTCCTTCAAGGCTGCTTGACTTCTAAGCTTAACAATGTCCTGAGGGACACAAGCTTTGTCTCAGCTCCATTGCTGCCAATATCAGGAACCTTTGAAGGAAAAGGGATGAAAGAGAAAGAGAAGAAGATGGATTCTTCCCCATGTCGCCTGGCCAGGTGAGCATAGTCCAGTCCATAAAATGCTAGAGGATTGTTCCCTGGGCTCTTGAGTCTAGAACAATTCTCAGATTTATGGTCTCAGGCCAATTTTAAAGTCTTTAAAAAGCTCCAAAAATCTTTAGTTTGTATCATAATATATTCTATATAGTGATGTTTTTTGTATGAGAAATTAGAACAAAGTTACTTTTAACTATTAATTCATTCTAAAATTAGTAGTAAAACACCTACTTTGTATTGATACAGATAACTTAATTTATATTAAAAAAAAAAAAAAGGTCTCAAGTCAAAGAAGGCCTAGGCTAGAACAGCATTGTCATAAGACTAAAATAGCAAGCGAAACCTTGGTATTACTTTTTAAATAAATTTGATCTTTTGGCTCCCTTTAAGTGGATCATATTTTGGGAACTGATGCTCTGAGGATGATAAAATTTGGAATCTCCAGGCTGGGGGACACAAATCCATTGACTGCCCTCTGGATAACTGTGGGAAGTAAGGAGCCAAAACTGTCGACATTGACTAAAACATTCGCATTGCCCCACTTCCCTAAACTCCTTAGCACATCTCAGACCATAAAACAATGTCAGTCAAGTCAAACCCTTCAGCCAGGACCCCTCAAACATCTCACAGGAATCTAACCAACTGAGCAGAGCCTTACAGGCAGACCTATAATCCCAGCTAAGGTGGAAGAAGATCCCTTGAGCTTACAGGCCCATCAGGAAAGCTGAAAAGATTGTGAGCTTCATGTTCAGTGAGAGACCCCCTCCCCTCGAGGGAGAAAAGTAGAAAGTGACAGGGAGGGTACTCAATGACCCACCTTCCACATGTGCACACACTGGTGTGCACACCCACAGGTACACGTGCAGACAGCACACACGTGTGCATATGCATACAAGTGCCCACAGGCACACATGCATACAAACAGCCACAGGTATACTTACATACATGCAGACAGCATACACATGTGCATATGGATACAACCACCCACAGGTACATATGCATACATGCACAAAGCACACACGTGCGCGCGCGCGCGCGCGCGCGCACACACACACACACACACTAAAGAAAGAAGTGTAGAAACGGAACTGCCCAGGGCAACGAAAGAAACTCACAGGGAATATGGAGGGGTAAGGACATGATGGGACTGTGCTCAATCAGTACAGAAACATACATTTGTATGGATATTTAAAAACAAATAAAAACGTTTAATTTTCTTTTTAATCCAGAAGTGAAAGCTCCAAGATGGTGGTAAAGGAAGGTCCCAGGGTAAAGCTGGGAATCTCTGCTTCAGTTTGGGGTTGAGTCAGAAGGCACCTGAAAGCCCTTCTGCTACAGGAGAGTATTGGCACCATGGCTAAGCACTGAGGTTGAACAATGAAGAGGAAGGTCGACCAGGGGAAGCCCTGTGTTGACTCTGTACCAGCACATAGAAAACAATGCCCTGCTTGAGCCTGTCAACAGGTGTGGAGTTGCAGGGGTCAGACAAGGTTCAATGACACTAGAGAAGGTTCAGATCCTGTGACTTGACTTCCCACTTTGGAAAATACGTCTAGGGAAGGCCTCACTCTTCTTCTTCCTGAGTCTCACATTCGCTGCCGTCCGCAAAGTTTTTGTCTTCCAAGCTGTCTCATGGCCAGCCCCCATTCCAACTTCACATTTTGTTGCTGTGATAAAAGAACACAAAAATAGCAATGGCTTGAGGAAATGGGGATCAGTTTAGCTCACAAACCCAGGTAATTATACATAATACAATATTTCGAGAAAGTTAAAGCGCTGGGCGGTGGTGGCGCACACCTTTAATCCTAGCACTTGGGAGGCAGAGGCAGGCAGATTTCTGAGTTCGAGGCCAGCCTGCTCTACAGAGTGAGTGCCAGGACAGCCAGGGCTACACAGAGAAACCCTGTCTCGAAAAACCAAAAAAAAAAAAAAAAAAAAAAACAGAGAAAGTTAAAGCAAAAGGGGCTTGAAGCAGCTGGTCACACCACATCCACAGTGATGACAGCACAGAGAGCAGAGGGAGATGAATGCACGCATGCTCACTCTCAGCTTCCTTTCATATACTCGCACACAGTCCAGAACCCAAGTCTCAGAAATGGTCCCACCCACAGCTGGGTCTTCCCATGCCAGTTAAGGTAGTCAAGACAATGCCCCTCAGACATGACCACAGGCTGAGCTGATCTAGACAACCCCTCACTAAGACTTTCTTCCCAGCAGATTCTAGGTTCTATCAGTTGACAACTGGAGCAACCATAACCCCTTTGCACGTTTTAAGACTTGGTTCAACATTTCAAAATCACAGGAAGTTTTCTTCACCCTTCTAAGCAAATCCATCTCCCCAACTCTGTCACCCTCTACCTACGATAGTCCGTTTACCTCTTCAGGAACAACTCTCAAAGTGAGATTTTCTTGTTTCTCTGTTTATTTTTTGTAGCTCCTTGCCTCTGTAATGTCTACTGCCTTAGGGCAGGGCTGCTTGGACCTAAGTTAGTGTCTGCTGAGCTTCCAGATGTCCCATTGTGTGTTTGGTAAGCTAAAAATCCATTGAAGATGAGGTCAAGAATTAGGAGACAATGGTTTGGGGTGAGCCATTGCTATGGATTCGTAGGGCCTTAAGAATAGGAATGGCTTTGGGAGACGAAGAAAGTAGTTGAGCCAAGTACTAAATTCTCCTTGGGACAAGAGTTGTAGATAGACAGCAGCTGATGAGGCATCAAGTAGTAGAAAGAACAACATTCCCAGACATCGCGCATGTCACAGGAGCAGGAATTATGGGCAGTATGGAAAAATATGTGCACCGGAGGGCCCAAAGGACACCAGCCTCACCTAGTTCCATATAGGTGAGATGAAGGAGGAAAAACAGCCCTTACTTGAGACAACCAAGGATTAACCACACTTCAGTGGGAGATGGGAAACAGGAAAATGCAGAGAATATCGTCTTGAGTTCCCTGCTGATATCTCCAATGGACACAATAGGAAGTGGGATTCGAATAAGTAGTTTTGCCCCAGAGGAATATTTGAAAAAGCCTAGAGTCCTTGTTGTCATAACAGAGAGGTAGGTAGAGAAGAGGTGTATTGTTCAGTATTAACAGAGCAGTCATCCGTAACAAACTTATCCATCCCATAACTTCAATACTACCTGAACCCCTGGCCATGTCTTGGATGGATTGAATGAATGGAATAGATAAATAGAGATGGGCTCTGGGATGGACAGAATGGATGGGTGTGTCGGTAGGTGGGTGGACAAATGGGTCCTGGGTTGATGGGTGGATAAGATGAAAATGAGATCTACTGGACTGACAGGTAGGCGGATAGAAGATGGATGGAAGAAGACACTGATAATAGAAATTAAAAGCTAGGTAGTTAATTAATATTCTTCATTCTACATTGTCCCTTGGTTGTAGATTTTATTTACTCTGCTTTGCTCTAGCTTGGTTTTAAAATATATATATAATGACCCATGAAAATAAAAGGATAATGAAATAGAGATAATTAAAAACAAAAGACAATTTAAAAAAAAAAAAAAGAGAACCTCTATATTGTCTTAGTATTTTTCCCCCCGTGGTCCTTTAAGTAGCAGATTTACCAAATTAATTCTATTTCACCTTGGCAAATATTAAAATTATTTTTTACTTCTTCAACACCCACCAACTGGTGGTGGGTGAGACCAAGCTAGATATAAGCTGAACGGCAGGAAAAGGCAAGCTGGGACATAATTCTTTGGAGCAGAAAAGTCACAAGCTTTATTACTTTTAACTGGATGATGAAGAGTTTATTTATAACCCCCCAAAGTCCTTTAACAATAAATAATGACTCATTCCTCCATAAATATTTCCTTGCAATGATCTGTGAAGAGATATTATTTTAAAATCTCATTAGAAAATTTTGACCGGCCTGATTAAGCCTTGCTCAGTAACTGAGTAAACACAGTAAGTGACATATTGGCTCAAGCTGTCCCAATGAGCTTTCTAGTCATCCTTTCTCCAGCCAGTCCCCTGGTGACCCTCTGCTACCTTGCTACCCAAATGCAAGTCAGAAGTCCACCAGCTCTGCCCATCACCCAGCCAGTAGGCACTGGGATGTTAAGGCTAGAGCAGCTTTTTTGTTCTGGAAAGCTCTCAAGCTACCTAAGACCTTGAGAGTCCACTACAAGTATAGTGTCACATGACAGGCATAAAGGGCAGGCAGGGTAGCCACCTGGTTCTGAGACCATGGCTCACCTCTAAGAACACAGAAGAGGCTACCTGGTTCTGAGAGCATCCCCAGGCCCAACAGAAATCACGATTGCTTTCTTAGCACCTTTGCTCACAGATGACAGTTTCCACATTACATCATAACAGAGTGCTAAGCCAAATGTCAAAGTTTTTTTTCCTCAGAACTGTGGAGAGGATGAAGGAGCCCTCTGTGGTCCAGCTGTGATATGTAGATTCACTTGAATAGCAAAGTAACAGAGGGTCACCAAGGGACTGGCTTGAGAAAGGATGGCTAGAAAGTTTGTTGGGACAGTTTGAGCCTTTATACAGTTGAGACTTTATATCTGTATCCCTCGTGTCACCCTCCCAGCCCAAAAGTCTCACCATAGTCCATTGGAAGTCTGGTGAATACTTCTTATAAATCTCCGTCTTATCTACCAAAAGCCCATTTCCCCTTTTCTGGTAGTGTTTTAAGTCTGATCACAGCAAAGAAGCACCAGTCAGACAGAGCAAACATGAAATGCAGTCTAGGTTAAGACACCCACTTACCCACTTGCTCTCCTGGTAATGAAGCAAAGAGAAACTATGCTGGGACAAAATGGACAAAATAAACATTTATGCTCACTACTTTTTTCATGAATCTGACCAAATACCTGAGAAGAGGCAACGGAAGCCAGGGAGAGTTTATTTTGACTCATGGTTCAAGGCCATACAGTCCATCATGGTGGGGGAAGGCACAACATCTGGAGCAGGAGGCAGCTGGTCACATTTCTTCTGCATTCAGGAAGTTGAAAGAAAGATGAATTCTGGTCCTCATCTGGCTCCTTATGTTTCCCCAGGACAACTGCCTCTGTTGCCAAGAGATACATCCCTCTACTATGAGAAAAATAAAGACATTAACAAGGTATAGCAGGCCCAGCCATGCAGGGCCTGGTCTTGAGCTTCATAGCCACACCAGTGTTTCAAGTTCCCACATTACAGAATCACTGGGTAATCACTCATTTCTTCACAGGCTGGCAGAAGGACCATAGCATCTCTAGTCTTGCAGTACCTCTCCTTGCAACATCACTCAGCCTCACCCACAAACACAGCACATCCCAGATGGGACTATGCAATAAAAGAAGCAATACAGTCGATATTCCTTAATAATGACTTTGAGGACCCAACCCAAGGAAAATGGAGGGGTACAAAGAATTCAGAGTTTAGAGTCAGAAAATCTAAGATGGTCCCACTTGCTGGATATATACAACACCCTAAGAAGTCCTCTGTGGCAACTTCCCTATACCTGATTTCCTTATTCATAAAGCAGAGATGATGATACCCATGTACAGGTGACATCCCCACAACATCTAAGAGGCTAGGTCAAAACCAATATGACAGATATCCGTTTTGCAAACAGAACATCCAAGAAAAAAATGTTTCTTATGTCAGCTGCAAACAGAGTGGTAAGCTTCATTTGTTGCCCTCCACAGTGCTAACCTGATCAGGAATGTTAGCTGAAAAAAGAAGACCCCATCGGAGGCATACTTAAACCACGTAAAAAGGGACTCAAGGAGACATCATTTGAGAATATGGACATGGCTCTGACAGTAAGGTGCCTGTTGTGCAAACATGACCTGAGTTCAGATCCCCAGCACTGTACAAGAAAGCCAGATGTGCAGCACACATCTATAATCCCAGCATCAAGGAGAGAGTGATAGGAGGCTCACTGAAGCCAAATCTATGAGCTTTGGGTTCAATTAAAAATCCTGCCTCAAACAAGGTAGAGAGCAATCAAGGGAGACACCTAACGCAGACTTCTGAACAGAGCCACATGGACAGATGCACACCCACATGAAGACATACATACATACATACATACAGATACACACATATGTACACACAATAACAGTAATAATGAGAAAAAAAAAGAAGCAGCAGTTGACGGCACACTTGTACCACAAAAAGGCCCTAAGAGTTTCCAACCAGTGCACTGCCTAGCTATTGTCTGTCATTAAACTATGATTTTTGTTCCTTTCTCACCAGGATATCTTGCAGCGATTTGACAACCAAGTGATTTTTAAGGAATAAATGCAGTGGTTCCATTCTTTCCCACAACATTACTTCAGAGGTTCATTAGGCCTAGATGGAATGTTAAGGCCTAGGTAAAACATTAAGGCCTGGCTAATCTGCCATTATAACGAAAGTTTCTCATATGTTGTTTCTGTTGTTACTAGGAAACTTTCTCATGCTCAAGATGATTACATATTGTGTTATATTCTGTGCCCTTGGAAACCAATCATGATAGAAGTCAATACAACTTCTTTGCATAGTTACTCACAATAAGGTTGGACCTGAACCAACCACCCAGCAGCACTTCTTGCACCTATGTATATGTTTTTATGGTATTTGTCTTTATAAGCTATCTGTGGGATGGACCCCAACATAGAAGAGATGCCTGCATCTATTTAAAATAAGACTTCCATTTTGAGTAGGGGTCAAGTAAGCTTAAGTTCCCAAGATCTCCTGGGAACTGACATCCTACTTGGCAGAAAGAGACCTGTAAGTGGGTAACTGACATCCTGGTTGGCAAGTTAAGACATGAATGTTAGACAAGACAATTCCTATCCTGGTAGACAAGTTAATACATGAATGTTAGACAAGTCTTCTTCTACAGTTGAATACCCCAACCAATGGAAAAAGAATAAATGCACAACCAAGACATGTTCCTAAGAAAAACCCCTATCCCTAAATCCTGAGTGGTGGAATAACTTGGCACAGATGTTTGTAGATTTTTAGGCTTAGAAACAACTTAGAATCTTAACTCAATGTCACAGTTCAGTTCCTGAATCTGGACCGTGATCCTGATCAATCAGTCCTGGAGCATATGCTCAATAAACCATTCCTGTCTGACTGAGATTGGTGTTTGTGTGGTTTGTGAGGCAATCCTTGGACCCCAACAGTTGTACCCCTAGTTGACACCTGGATAGCAACCATGTAAGCCAAACCCTGAGGCATAAGACCTGCTAAGATATCTGACCCACAGAAACTAGGAAATAGCATTTAATTTGGGAGTAACGTGTTATGCATCAAGAGATAATAAATATACTATTGTTATCAAATTTCGTGCCGTAATTGGGTGGTGTACTAGGCATGATTCTCAGGGGAACAGTCCCAATAGGACATCTGTATGTTACAAAAGGGGCTGCACAAGGTTGGCTTATACAATGGAGGCTGGGCGGTCTGACGATGGCCTTCTGCATGCTGGAGAGGTTGCAAACCCAGCAGCACTTCAGTCCATAAAGCTGAATGCCTCAACAATCCTAATCCGGTGCTGAAAGCTGGAGAGAGTCATTCACTCTTAGTGGTGGATTGGGTAAAAATTGCCTTCATAGGTTCATATATTTAAATGCTTAGTCACCAGGGAGTAGTGCTATTTGAAAGGATTAAAAGGATTAGGGGGTGTGGCCTTATTGGAGGAAATGTGTTGCTGGGAATGAATTTAGAGGTTTCAGATGCTCATGTCAAGCCCAAAGTCAGTCAGAGTCTCTCCCTCCCTCTCCCTCTCCTTCTTCCCATCCCCCCTTTCTCTCTCTCTCTCTCTCTCTCTCTCTCTCTCTCTCTCTCTCTCTGCCTATGAATCAGGATGTAGCTCTCAGCTATTCTTCTAGTGCCTATCTGCATGCCACCATGCTCCTGCCATGATGATAATGGATGACTCCTCTAAAACTGTAAACCAGCCTCCAATTAAGTGTTTTCTTTATAAGAGTCGCCTTGGTCATGGTGTCTCTTCACGGCAAATAACAGTGACTAAGACACTTTCTTCAGTCCACACTGGAGGGACTGAGAAGCTAGTCTGATAGCAGCAGAGGATATCAGTAGAAGCAGGAATAGGTGTGCCCCTCAGCAAGAAACAAAGGTAAGCAAGCAGACACCCCTCTCTTAGGACCTTTACATCTGGGTCACCTGCTGGGGGTGCTATCCACTCTGAGGAAGTCTTCTCAGTTACTCTCTCCTAGACACACCCTCACAAACTTACCTAAAGTTGTGTCTCTTGACTGGTTCCAGATCCTATTAACATGCCATCAAGATAACCATCACAAGTGACAAAGAGTAAGCACATACCAAAAAAAAAAAAAGGCAACAACATGGATTCGTTATTAGTCATATAAAAAGATCTGAGAAAAACAGAATATGTCTGTAGAGAGACATTGTGAAATTGTGGGATAATGAAATAAACGTGAAGCTCTAGAGAAAGCATCTTTCAAGATGTGGAGCCATGTGACTCTTTAAACCCATGCATCATCCAAGATATGAAATTGGAAAACTTCCCAGTCAAATAAGATGTCTTCTTTTTGCCCTTTTAGCTATTAGGCAAATCACTTTGGGATTTATGTCACCAAATTTAATGGCAAAGAAAAGTCACGAAATTGAAGTCACTGAAATAAACAACCCTATTAAGTTCAAAATCAATTAAATGTGTATTACTCTTTTTGAGGACACAAATAGTACATTAATAATAGTTGACAGGAGCCATCTAAGAAAGGCTATGGCAAGCGAGTGAGTTTCCTGGAGATGGCCCATAATTTTGTATGACTATGATGGGCGCACTCTGGACAGTCATGGCCCCAGAGACTTCATCCCAGGATGGCTTCTCACTGCTGATGTGCCTTTACTGTCACTATTACAAAGCCTAATGATTCCTGGGTATTTACCTCCTCCACCACACATTGGGCAAATTTCCTAAAGATAAACATGAAGATGAACTTTCATGAATTAATGCTGTTTAGATGAATTAATGACTTTATAACATTCCTGATTTTATTCAAATAAATTTAGGGAAAAAGTTTAAGGAGATGGTTTTAGTTGTCTTGCCATAAACATGTAATAAAGTTAGAATCAAGAATAGAATGTGCCCCCTCCTCATAGAATAGTAAGTAAAGGCTGTATAAGAAGGAATACAGTGATCTTTTATAAACTACACTAAGAGAAACAGGCTTGGGACAAATTTGTGATCAAGGACAAACATTCATTCTAGGTCAGGTCCAAGGATGAAGTCATAGGTTTACACTATGATAGGGTAAGGCCATGTGAAACTGTTGCTTTGAACTTATAATGATCTTATAGAATGAAACACTGCTTTAAACTTACTATCCACAGCCTTCTGCAACTCCCTTTTTGTGTAACATTTCATCTATGAGGTAATTTTTTAAAGAACTTTTGTCTAAGGAAATATAAAAGAGACTGAAAGAAGGAATAAAGAGTGGCTTTTAGGGCTCTGTCCTATTCACTAAATGTGTATCTGTGGCTTTTGGGGCTTTGCTCCATTCACCAAATGTGTGTGTGTGTGTGTGTGTGTGTGTGTGTGTGTGTGTGTGTGTGTGTGTGTGTGTGTGTTGTGTCTGTCTGTCTGTCTGACTATGCATGTACACTATGTCTATATGTTTATATGTCTGTCTGCCTTTATGTATGCACACCTAAGAGTTAAAAGAGTTCAGACTTTCTCACTAGTACTTTTGCCAGCCTCAGATAATTAAATTTTGTTCTGTCAGTAGTACTGACCCTATAAACCACCCATCACTGTAAGCAAGGGTGGGGGTGGCTGCTATCAGCGTGACCCCAATCGCCAACATCAAACCCCCTTTCACTGCCTGCTTCTGTTAACCTTCTGATATCAAATCTGACATTTGACAAACAGTGAAATGAGTTTATTGGAATTGCACCAAAAAAGTAAGACTTTTTGAAACATCACTTGGCATTATAATATCCTGAACCAGTAAGGATATCTCTTTTTAAATCTTGAGCCAAGACTTATACATGGCCCTGCCCTTAGACAAATCCCATAAATCAGTTTGAAAATGACCCAGTTTTTGCACATGAGCCATGATATCTATGTATCTAGGCCTTGCCATCACACGGGGATAGAGATAAGAGTGTCATCTATAAACAAGTCTTTAAGAAATACCTCAGAGTTGCTTAAAGAAGGAGTCAGCTTCAAAGGGGAATCTGTTATGAAGAAAAATGGTAGAATCCGTGAGCCAAGTCTTAAGCCTGTTGTCATCAATTATCAGAACTTTATAGTTTGTTTCTTTGATGGATATATGGAGTGCCTGCTTCATGGCAGGCATTGGGCTGGACTGTAGTCACCGTATGCAACTTGATGAAGACAAGGATGGGCTTCATAAGAAGAGAGCTTCCATTAGAATGCCCAGAGTGCTACTCAGAGCCTAACCACTTACCTGCTGTGTTGGTTTTCTCATTGCTGTGACAAAGGCAACCTAAGAGGAAATGAGGATGTCCTGGCTCAGTTTCAGTGGGTTCAAACACCATGGTGGGGAAGATATGGTGGCAGTACCATGAGGCACCTAGTTGCATCACAGGCAGAAGCAGGGAAAGATGAATGCTTGGCTTTGGTCTTTTTTCTCCCCTCTATTCAGTTCAGGACTTCATCCCAGAGCATGTTAGCAGCCACACTGAGAGTGAGTCTATCCATCTCAATTAAAATTCCCCCAGGAATGAGCCATGAACCCCATCATCTGGAAAATACACAAATTGTATCCTGTCACCAATGGTCAGCTATCAAAGGAAACCCATAGGGTACTCCTGATGAAGGACACATTTGGATAAAGGGGAGCCAAGATTGGGAAGGAAGCCGCCACCACCTCTTAATTCCATGGACAGTCACATGGGGTTTGTGAAGGTCTGAGACCTGCATGGGGTTGCACAGGACACCCTGTTGGCATCTAGGACATCTCCTCAGCATATAACTAAGCTTGAGCTAGAAGATCTGTCTAGGTGTTGACATATCATGGCCTTTGAGGCTCTTATTCCTCCAATACACAGAACATCTCAGAACAGTGGCATACCTCTGGTCTACCTTTCCCACCCATCCCTTGGTCAGGGGAGCCAATGCCAACAGGTATTTGACAAGATATTGAGCACAAGATCAATAACTGAAACTCAGTTCACTCAGGCCTCATTCCACTCTCAAGCCTGAGTCATCTACAAAACTGTCCCTAGTCTTTGGTGTCATTCCTCTTGATGTGACTGGAACTCAGACCAATGCACTGAACCAAAGCCATTCACTCCAGACAACCAACTTGGCCAAACAGGACTCAGCCTAAGGGAGGCTCAGGCTAAAAAAGAAGACTCAGCAGCAAAATATGAACATAGAAAGCACCAGCAATAGCTATCAACAGACAGAGCCTATCCTTCATACCCTAGACGAGAGCCGAAGGAAGACTCATGCTCCAATTCATGCCTCCCTGCCTTGGGGTATTTGTGCAGTAGCCACTCAGTTCCAATCTTTGCAGATTCCTCCGTGGAAAGTGGTTAGAGGGGATGGCAAGATTAGCTGATGATCTGGAATTAAGCTGACTCCTAGGGTGTGGGATGCACTTTACTAAATCAGAGCTAATGAATTCCACAGAGAGCTCATGAAGAAAAGGAAAAAAATAAGCCCTGTGTCTAAATATACTTTACTTCATGAAAGACAAACAAAGAAAATTCCCCTTGGAAAGGGTGTGGATCCACCTGGATGAAGAAGAGGCCCAGACTCCGGGAACTGCCTGGCTGAGAACAGTTGCTTCTGACCCATCTTCTCCATTTAGATTTTTGTCTTTTCAAATGCCTTTTGGCTTTTGAGAGCCACCCTTGGTTGTTGCCATGGTCAACAGTAGCCTGCATGGGAAGGCGAATGAAGATAGATTACTGAGGAATTGTCCACTGGGAGTTATGTATCACCCATGATATTGACTGTTTCCTCCTCTGAAACCAAGGAAGAAGAAAGGTACTCAATGACCACATACCTTTTCTAAAACCCAAAACTGGTAGCTTCAAAATGGCTACAAGTTCTTTGACACTTGTCCTCTGTGAAAGTAAGACTAATTTCCCTCCTATTTAAAGCAGGCCATGCTCTAGGCTCCACTTCAAGCTAAAGGAAAAAGTAGATATGATGCTATGTGACTTCTGAGAGTTGCTCGCTCGTAAAAGGGACAGTTCCCACAAGGCACTGAGGCACATGCCTTTGATCCCAGCACCTGAGAGGCAGACACAGGTACATCTCTGTGAGTCAGAGGCCAGCCTGGTCTACAAAGCAAGTCCAGGTCAGCCAAGAACCTGCCTGTCCCAAAAACAATCGTTCCCATCAACCTTTGGCTGTCTTGAATTACTGGGGAAAGCCAGCTGCCACGTCATGATGGTGCGCACTCCAAGAGCCCATGCTATCTGTGGCCTCTATAGAGAGGAGACAGCTTCCCTCCAAAAGCCAGCACCACTAAATAAATCTCCAGACCCATGAATGAAGCCTTATTCCCACTCCAGTCTTTTATGACCTCGGAACTACCTGGCACGACCAACTTTCAGTGCTTAACCCGTGGGAATCAGAAAAGAGGGTGTTTGTTGTGCTGGGACACAATCTAAGATAATTTGTATCAAAGCAGTAGATGGTTTTGAAAATGCAAGCCCGACTCATTCTCAGTGGAATACCATGACCACACCAAAGAGGAGGAGACTGGAAGGGATGGGACATGGAACAGACCAAATGGGGCTAAAGATGAAGGAATAAAGGGAGAGACCACAAAAATGACAGGAAACATAACTTTCCTTCCTGCTCCAGATGTTCCTCCTGAATTCCTGTTCTCTGAATTTCTCCACTCACTCCCAACACACTTTCTTTTTGTAACTTTTTATTGACTCTTCGTGAGTTTCACATCATGCACCCCAGTCCCATTCATCTACCCATCCCCTCAAATCCACCTTTTGCTCTTGCAACCTCCCCCCTAGATAAAACACACACACACACACACACACACACACACACAAACACACACACCATAGAAAAGCCTCTCGTTGTGGAAGCTGTGGTGTGTCACAGTGTGTCCCACAGTGTGTCCCTCTGTCCACACATCTTCGTTTGCAAATGTTCATTGCAGTGAATCATCAAACGCATTCTTATTCCCATGGTTGCTAGCTTTATCTCATTACTTGAATGGGTGACTTATATTTTTAAGATTTTTTATTTTTAAATACATATATATGTGTCTGTATCTCTCTGTGTCTCTGTCCTTTGTGTGTGTGTCTGTCTCTGTCTCTTTGTCTCTGTCTCTCTCTGTCTCTCTGTCTCTCTTTCTCTCTCTCTCTCTCTCTCTCTCTCTCTCTCTCTCTCTCTGTGTGTGTGTGTGTGTGTGTGTGTGTGTGTGTGTAGGTGAAGTTGCTCACAGAGACCAGAAGAGGGCATCAGATTCTCTAGCTCTGAATTGCAAGAGGCTGTGAGCTGTCTGACATAGGTGATGGGAACTGAATCCAGGTCATTTGGAAGAGCAGCAAGTGTTAACTGCTGAGCCATCTTTTCAGCCCCATGGTGAGAGGGTTTGCTAAGAAGGCTAGGCTGGCTGGTTAGTGAGCCTCGGGGATGCGAGCACTTGAAGAGATGGTGTCTTCTTGAGGCAGATGCAAGGGTCTCTCTCACACCTGGCACTATGTTCTGCATACAGTAACCAAGACCAGTGAGCAAAGCATGCTAGTTAACCAAATGCTCAGAGGAACATTCCAATAGGGTTTGGCAGAGAAGTAGCTGGCAGACAAGAAGTTTCAAGTGAAGGCCAAGCCACAGTGCTTCTTAGAGTAGATTACTATTACCTTTTAGTGGCCCTCTATAAGTCACATTGGCTGGTATTCACATCTTTGTCCCCTACTACATTGTCTTTGAACTTGATCATGTGACTATATCCATCTACTGGTCCTGATGTAAGTGGGACTTGTGCAGTGACATCTGGAGACTTGGCCTCTCACAGTGCTCCTCAACGTTCAGCTGCCAGGATTTGGTTTGAGTTTGGTTTTGTATGCATCATTTGTATTTGTGTGCATGTTTCTATATGTACAGCTGCACACGTGTGCACATGTGGAGGCAAAAGAACAACTCCAGTTGTCATTCCTTCAGCACACCCACCATGTTCTTCAAGGCAGGGTTTGCTAAGAAGACTGGCTGGTTAGTGAACCTCAAGGATCCACCTGTCTCTGGTTCCCAGCACTGGGATTACAGAAACACACCACCATGTCTGGGGAATCTAACTCAGGTCCTGTCGGCTGTAAAGCAAGTGCTTTACCAACTGAATCGCCTTGGCAGCTTCATATGTCATGTTTTGAGGATGTCTAACAGGATAATACCAACTTTTCCCCTAAGGAATAATGGCATTTTAGACTCAGTACCAACCCAAGACTCCAGTTGACACCAGAGATGAAAACACCTATTGTGTCAAACCATGGAATGCTAAGAGATAATTATTATGACTGTCTACAATACTGCTGTATGAAGCATGGGATAGGACCATTCCATAGGCCATGTACTTTGCTTAACTGCATCTTTAAAGGGTCCACAAGCTGGAGTTCTTTCTGTCACTGCTTTCCAAATGAGGAGGGTCTATACAGTAGGAGGAAATATCACAGACACTAAAGTGGTACAGACATCTGACATTGCTCTCTTTCTGCTTCTGCCTCTAACCTAGTTCTGCCTTGTATTCTCTTCTATTCATCTGTATCTGTTGCTAGGACCCTCACCTGCCTAGTGTACCATCCCAAGTTACTCAAGGGAACAGACACCGAACCTTGCCGTAACCCATCTTTCCCAGGCTGGAGTTCTGGTCTCCAGGTACAACCACACAGCTGTGTAGAGATAACTCACCAAGCCTGAATTTTCCCCTCTTCAGAGCAGAAATCAGTCTGTCAAAAAGTGTTGCCGAGAAGACCTGGTTACAGAGACACAAAGCCTCAGGCAGAACTGAGCCTAGACTTCCTGGAAAAATAAGTTTCTCCTTCATTCTCCTTCTCCCTGTTTAACCAATTTCTGTTGTCAAGTTGACAGGATCTAGGATCAACTAATAGGCAAGCTGTTGGGCGTACCTATGAGGGACTATCTTATTCAGTTTAACTGAAGTGTGAAGACCCACCCTAGATGTGATTGGCAGCTTCCAGTGGCATCCCAGATAGAGGGAAATATAAGAAACAAAAGCTTTTGCTTTCTGACTGCTTGCTCTCATATCTTACTGGCAGGTTCATCTACTTTGTTGACATTTTGTAGTGACTACTGATTAATAATAATAATAATAATAATAATAATAATAGTAATAATAATGCGATTCTTCTCTGCCATGAAAACCCAGCTTCTTTGATCTTCAGAGACCAATGACTGTCCAATAATCCTCCAGTCCTTCAACACCAATCCACGGTTGCTGAGACATCCAGCTCATGAACTGAGCACCTAGCAGGATCTAGGCTCTTCAGAGTGTAGGCACCCATTGTCATATTACCTAGACCAAGCTAATAAATTGTCCTTTACTGTACCCATGCCATTGGTTATGTTTCTCCAGAGAACCCTGGGAACACATAGCACCTCTGAAGTGTGTTCTTCGTACTCTATTCTCTCTACCAACTATGAACTCTACGTCATTTCCCTGCACCTCACTAGAATCCAGGAGCAAGGAAGCTATGGGTCTCTGTCAAGTGACATAGGAAGTTCTCATGGAGTTTGGAATGGCAACACCATCCTGGACCCTATCCCACAGAAAATTAAGTGTGCCTAATTTTTTATGAGCCTCAAGACACAAATAAATAGAGCTCTTCATTCACTCAAAAGTAGAAGACAATTTAATGTGCCCCCAAAATAATAGCAACAATAGGAAAGGGGATAAATGCAGTCAGTAAGAAACACGCTCAGGATGATCCATACTGTGAATATGTATGTATATTCATATCTCAGCAGGCCCTGCAGAGTTACAGATGAGCTCATTAAAATGCTTATGTTTCTAGCAATGATGTTTATTGAAATCGTTTCATAACCATCCAAATTGGGGTTTGTTTTCGGCTATGATGCTAGGCTACCTGGAATATTCTGACCTAAATTATTTATGGGCCTAAGAATAGATTTCCTTCCCTCTCCCCCCGCAACCCCTAATGACTATCTACCCAGAGATAGATCTCAGGATGTGGAGAGTTGTGGTGACCACTTAGATTGCTCACAAGGCTTTCCCACATTTCCTTTACCTGCTAAAATTTGTAGAGGCCCATGGAGGCCCAAGAGTAGAAGCTGACTTAGCCCCTCTAGGGAGTTAGTTACTCAGCTTCATGTGGACCCTACGACATGGACGATTCTCAATAAGTTCTGTTAAATGAGTGACAGATGGTGTTGCTGATGATGGGTTCTCATAGCAACCTGTAGATAAATCATGAAGGAAGACTCCAGTCTCTACAGAGGATAAGGTTGAAGCTCAAGAAGTTACCCAACCTGACCTAAGCCCACTAATTAGACCTGGGATGTTCTGACTTGAGTTTTGTGCTTCCAATCTCTGGTCTTCGTGCATGGCATCCTACAGCAACAAACACACACATGTGCAGAAAGTAAGGAGCCCTGGAGATCACTAAAGCAGGGGTGGAGAAGAAGCAGAATCCTTGAGGCCAGCCCACAATGATGAGCTAATTATCCCGACTCTCCATCCATATAAAGAACTCATCAAGCAACGCATCAGAGCTATAGAAAACACACAAGGTGTTTCAAACTAAAAGACACTTAGTATTAACTGCTAGTTCTTGACAACCATGGAAGGGCTGGAGACAGAGTAGAATCAAGCCGTAAGACAACTGAGTTCAGAAACACACCAATGAGCTGTGGCCCAGGTGTCTCTCCACCACTGCCACAACTGACTTGAAATATCCATGAAGTCTAGCTGCCACAAAGGCTTCTAAATGTGCGGGTTTTTTTTATAGCTTTGCTGACCATAATTCTTCAAACAAAGCTAGGCAGCAAAAAAAACAGACTTTGAGTCTCCTAAACTAGAAAGTCCTAATTTTGTTTGAGTTTGTCTCACTGTCAGAAGCAATTTGCAAGGCCCAGGCTGGTGGGAGGTAGCGGAGAGGGGCTTGGAAAGATGATATATCTCACTTTCCAACCTCCATCCTTGGAAGGAAGGTGGGATGCCAGCTCACAGAACCACCTGACCATACCCATCACAGGTCACGACCTTACCATCCTAGCTGGCCTTTCACAGAAACTTTTACAAATCAGCCAACAGCAACAATACTATGACTCACTGTCTCTCTTGTGAGCAGAACTGTTTCCTCGTCCTCAAAAGGAGAGCACCAATGCCCCATAATGCACTGAGAGATTCTCATTCACCTTCCACTTCTGCTATACGCCCACCTAAAACCCTATAAATTATGTAGACATCTTAAACCATAGAAGAAAGGATGGCTCAGGGATGGGAGAGGTATACTACTGCTCTGCTCTAAGAACACATCAATAAAATAACTCCTAAGGTCATTGTTCTCAGACATCACAGAGAAGTTTCCTCCTGCAGGAGATGGGAACTAACACAGACACCCACACCTGGACAGCCTGCAGAGAGGGAGAGATTCTGGAATGCTCAGTCCTAAATAGGATGTCTTCATTACAGCCCTCCCCTCAGGGCTCAGGGAACTATGCAGAAGAGGAGGCAGAAATATCACAAAGAGCTTTTGCCTCACCGACCCAGTGTAATGGGATAGATAAATGACAAGAAGGAAATAGTGTCTTCCAGATAGAACAAGATGAAGCACATATTAATTCACAGAGGCTGGCAGTGTGCAAATGACATGCAAAGGCCCAAGACAGATAAGGTCCCAGTGTTGAGAGAGGAAAATGAACATGGGCTCCCACCCCCAAGCAAGCAACTATTGACATCTACTTGCATGGATGGGAAACATGAGTTTTCTCTATCAGGGTCTCACTGAGCATACTGAGTACGCTTACACAATAGATCCCACGCCCAACAAATAGATAGTCAATACAGAATTAACTCAGTCATATTTTTTGTAGATTTTTTTTTGCCTCATGTTGCTTTGTTTGGGCTTTTTTTTGTCTTGCTTATCTTTTGCATATATGTTATGGTTTCTAGTTTAGTGTTTTTATGGATTGAGGGTTTTTCTTTTGTTTTGGTATATGTGTCTGTTCATAATTTTACTTTTAAAATATTTACTTATGATTATTATTTTACTAGTAAATGTTTGTGTGAGTAGTGTAAATGAATATAGATGCCTTCAAAGACCAGAAGAGGGTAACACCTCACCTGGAGCTGGAATTGTAGGACACTGTTGGATGTAGGGGGTGCTGGGAATTTCCACAACTGGTCATGAAGCCAGAGATGTGTTTCTTTTTTTCTTAACACAGTCTTGCTTTATAGCCTACTCCAGCCTAGAGTTTTGACTGTCCTCCCTCAGTCTTCTGAATTCTGGATAGACAGCTGTCCAGAGTCGGAGTTTACCTCCTATAATGCCTGTCCCATGTCCCTCTCTCATCCCATGTATGTTGCTCCATCTGCTTAAACCGGTCTATAGTAGCACACACATGTGCACCACACAATCATACACACACATATACATCAGTCATACACATACATCGCACAGTCATACACACATATATTCGTCAGTCATTCATACACATATGCACCACACAGTCATACACACACATATGTAGCACACAGTCATACATACATACACACACATGTATCACAGTGTCATACATACATACACATATGCACCACACAATCATATATACACATATGCATCACACATTCATATACATACATATGCATCACACAGTCATACATACATACACACACACGTATCACACAGTCATACATACATATACATATATATCATACAGTCATATATACATACACATATGCATCACATAGTCATACATACAAAATTGGTTTGTAGCTTAAGGAAGTTGTCTAACCTTACCCAGGGCAGCTGACTAGAGACATAGGAAGAAAATCGAGAGAGCTGATATTTTTCCACTTTAACACATTTTTTTCTTGTATTTTTATTTGAAGCAGGATTTCATGTGGCCAAAGCTGGCCTTGAGATCCCTGTGTAGCTGTGGACGGCCCTGAACTGATCTTCTTGCCTCTTCCTCATCAGTGCTGGGATTACAGGCATGGACCACCAACACATCTGATTTGTTCAGTGCTAAGGATGGAACTTACCATTCTCTGCAGGCGAGGGTGAACCCAGAGGTTGGGAGCACCTAGAAATAGGTTCTCAACCCCAAAATACTTCTTCCTGGAGCCTTCATGCCTAAAGTTCCACTGTGAGCATGCAGGTCCCCTTCTGCCCCCCTCCAAATTTTTTTGCTCAAAAATCTTTCTATTAAGAAGCAGCTTCTAGGGGTGGAGACATAGACGGCACAGAGGTTAAGAGTAATGATTGCTCTTCCAAAGGAGTTGGCTTCATATGTGGCTTCACATGGCAGCTCACAACTGTCTATAACTCTAGTCCCACATTATTCAATGCCCTTTTCTGGTATCCTTGGGCACTGTGTGCACATGGTGCACAGACAAAAAAAACCTATACACATAAAATAATAAAAAATAATTGTTCTGAGCTTCTAAGACTGGGGATATAACTCAGCTGACAGACTACTTGCCTAGCACAGACCAAGCTTGAGATTTGAATCCTAAAACAGTGTACGCTGGCACGTATCTATAATCTCAACAGAAGGAGATGCAGGGAGAAGAATAAGGAGTGTAAGGTCATTCTTGGCTACACTGCAAGCCCAAGGGAAGCCTGGACTACATGATACACAAGAGAGGAAGAGAAAGAGAAAGAGAAAGAGAAAGAGAAAGAGAAAGAGAAAGAGAAAGAGAAAGAGAGAGAGAGAGAGAGAGAGAGAGAGAGAGAAAGAGAAAGAGAAAGAGAAAGAGAAAGAGAAAGAGAGAGGGAGGGAGAGAGAGAGAGAGAGAGAGAGAGAGAACTTACAAAAAGCTTTTCTTTCATTGTCATGGGGATTCTTTACTCCCTAAAATTAAAACTGACAACTGAGCAGGTCAACGCCTCAGAAACAGTTTCTCACCTACAAAGCTGAGGACCTGAGTGGCGAGGCTGCGTGCCCTTTGGGACCGACGCCCGGGATTAGAATAACATGCCGGGAGGGTGTGAGGGCAGAAGAGAAATCTTTTCCTTTATTTCCCTGGAGACCAAAATCAGAGCCAGGAATGAAAAGTGACAAGCCCAGGTATCAGGTGGCAGATTAGCTCTGTTCCAGGGATCCAGCAGGACTAAGGGATTCACAGAGTGACAGACCATGGGCAGTGACTAGTACCAAATGTCAGCTAGAGTTTTTGCTACGTCAACAGCAGACTCTGGGGGGAAACTTGGACCTGGGAATTGAACGAATAAGGACCATAAGCAAAACCTCCAGTGGGTGGGGCCTCCATGGCGCTCTTGTTTAGAAAATTCAACATTCACTTGGAGGTCAATCAGAAACTGCCCTCCCACTGGATACAAACCCTTCCTGAATTAGCCTTTTGGGCCTAGAAAGTATATTTCCCGATTAAGGCTTTCCTGGCCAGTGCAGTCTCCTGAGATTCTCCATATGCGAAAGGAAACCTCCATGGACCTGTAAGCTAAGTGTCAGAAATGTCCTATGTTCACCCAATTGTCTACTCTCCAGTCCCTGGTCCCACGCTATAGAGACTTCTGCATGACACAACAATTCCGAAGCATTCCTTATTGGGACTCCAGTTGGTCCAGGTTCTAGACAACATCTTCCCTAAGCCATCTCTGCACTGTTCCCACATGGATCATATAAAATGTAGCAGAGGACACACAGTTCCATCCCAGGGCCCAGCTCTGTTCACATTTCTATAGCTCTGTCTTTGTGGTGTTTCTTGTCTTCCCCTCCCTGAGTCCTTCTCTAAACCACAGTTAACTGATCTAAGAAAGATAGTGAAGAGGCCAAGGAAATGGCTCAGTGGGTAAGATACCTGCCACACAAGCCCTAGGACTGGAGTTGGGATTCCCCAGAACCTACATAAAAGCAAAGTACAGAGAACAGTCTGTATCACAAATACCAAGAGGACGGGTACAGGAGAGCAGCAATCCTAGCTGAACCCATGAGCTCTAGGCTCAGTGCGAGAGCCTGTCTCTAAAACTAAGGTAGAGAGAGTTGGAAGAAGACATTTGCTACTGACCCTGGCCTCTACAAGCACATGTATGTATATACACACTGCATACACCCATATACACATGGATATATACATATATACATATATACATATGTACATACATACATACATACAATACATACATACATACATACATACATACATACATACATACATAGAAAAGAAGGGTGATGAGCCAGAAACAGTGGTGAATCCCTGAAATCACATCACTGGAGAAGCTAAGGCAGGGGAAATGCTGAGAGCTTGAGGCAATCCTGGGATACATAATAAGTTCCAGGCTAGCCTGGGCTATATTACAAGACCCTGTCCCAAAAGGCAAAAAAGGAAGCAAAGGAGAGGAGGGGAGAGGAGAAGAGAGGAGAGGAGAGGAGAGGAGAGGAGAGGAGAGGAGAGGAGAGGAGAGAAAAAGAGACTCATGCTCAAATCTACTTTGCTTCTTTTGCCAGAGTCAGTATGAGAACCAGTCTATGGCAGGCAAATTAGGCCACTACTTAATGGCCTGGAATTCCAATTAAAGGAAGGAGCCATTACAGACTTTATGAGGCTGCCTGGCAGTAGGGAGGAGTGTCTGACCCAATCTTAGATCCCAGAATCGCTACCTTAAGAGGGAAAGCAATTGCCTATCAGATTGGCTGTGGGTGAGAGGAAGCCATAAACTACAGGGAGACCGGCTCGTTAAAATGGTAATGTTTCCATCCCCACTATGAGTGAGCTCCTGGACACCCTAAAAGTGAGACTTAGAGCAACCAGGAAGCCAAGCATTTCCTCCCCTCACTCAGACTAACGCTTGTCATTTTATGCATAGATACATAATGAGGCCCCCTAAACCCAGACTCCACTCTTGAGTGTGTACCACACTCCAGTCACCAGCAGGAAGACAGAAGACCTGATACCTGAGGTTATCCGGTAGAAACATGGAGAAGGATCAGCAGGCCTAACTCTTACTAACATCTCCTAATTCCTTTGAAACACCTAGAATTGCCTCAAACACACACACACACACACACACACACACACACACACACACACACACAATGTAGGTGGGGTAGGGGTAGGGAAGGCGGGATGGTGGGCAGCTAGCTGCTGTGGAGGTGTCAAGGCTCAACTTCTGAAGGGTCAGCCAAGTTGCAGAACTCCTGAGGAACCCAGCTCAGTCATGAGTTGTCATTATCTTACAGGTCACCTTTCTGTCTGCCTGTCTGTCATCCTAACTCTGTACCTACAGTTGATCTCCTGAGAAGGGAAGGCATGGGCTCAAGATTACAGAGAACGTATGGGAGTGAGCAATAAATGCAGACCAGAGAAAGTGTAAATTCATCTCTCTCTCTCTCTCTCTCTCTCTCTCTCTCTCTCTCTCTCACACACACACACACACACACACACACACACACACACACACAAACCCCATTAACAAATTAATATCCAAAGACAGAATTATGGTAGCCATTCTTGAACTCTTCAAAGCTATCGTTTATTCGCTCATTTAACGAGTGTTTACTGATCTCCTGTCATCTACTAGGCACTGCGCTGAGAGCTGGCATTATGATAGTGTAAAATTCTACCCACTCCACCCAAGGTCTCCACTGACCATGGTCTTGGATTAAGTTCTCCACAATCAGACTCTGAGGTGAGCAATTGTATGTGGAAGTTTTACGTGGGAGAATTCTCAGGAGATCTCAGCTGTCAGGCACAGACTTGGAAAGACAAATTGGCAGGCAGAAAGCTGGCCTGTCATACAATTACAGCTCACGACTCAGGTGGCTTCTACAAGGGCTCTCCAACTTGGCTGGCCCTTCAGTATTGCCTGAGTCAAGCCTTGGTCTCTCCACAGCAGCCAGATGCCTGTCATGCAAGCGCTTGTGGAAGGAATGTGACCTTGGATGAAGCAGCTCTGTCTCTAAGGACAAGTCCGGGAGAGAACTGTGAACCACAGGAAGGGGTATTTTTATAGCTATATCAGCTTTCAGAAGACAACATCTCTGCAGAAAGGCCCTGCCCAGACAAAGCTAGGTCCCTCCTCCTCTCTGCCCTCCATGTGGTCCCACCCAAGGTGGTCTTTCGATCTGGACACTTAATTGTCCTGAAACCCTAAATTACTTGTGGAGTAACATTTGATTTCCCAGGAAGAAACTGTGAAAAATCTTCAAAAATTCCTGTAATAATCTTCCTCCATAGCTCAGTAAGGTAAAGCAAGCCTGTAATGCCAACAACTTGGGAAGTGGATACAGGAGAATCAGAAAGTCAAGATTATTCTTAGCTGCAGACAGTTGTGGTCAGTCTGGGCTACAGGAGACCCTGTCTCAAAAATATTCCAAAGATGTATTTTAGTTTCTCTCTCTCTCTCTCTCTCTCTCTCTCTCTCTCTCTCTCTCTCTCTCTGTGTGTGTGTGTGTGTGTGTGTGTGTGTGTGTGTGTGTGTGTTAGAGCACACACATGCCCAGAATGCCAGTAGGACATCAGATACCCTGGAACTGGAATTAAAGGCAGCTGGGAGCCAGCCAACGTGGATGGGGATGCTGGAAACTGAACTTAGGGCCTTTGCAAGACCAGCAAGTGCTCACTGCTGAGCCATCCCTCTGCCTCCAAAAACTATCCTAAATGTAAGTAATGAGAAGAACAGGCCATCAATGTGAGAGGAAGTGGGGAGACACAGAAGGAGCAGGAGGGGAAGAGAGCTGAGTGGAAATAATATAAACACAGTACTTACATATGAAATTCTCAAAAGGAAATAATTTTTTTCTTCATTTCCTTGATACTTATATTTTTTTTAATATCATTATTCCAAATCCTCTAGATTTTCACTCTAAAACTACATAACCTGAACATTTAGTGCCTCCATTTCTATTTACTAGCTACTAGCTCAGCTCCAGGTGGTGCTATTTTTAATTTCCAGATGTTAACAGGGTAGAGTCCAAAGACAAATACTGCTCAAAGGATCCCTCAGGGTCCAGGAGGATTGAGGGTTCTTCAGCTCACTTAAAGTCTCACTGTGTTTGGGGAAAAAAATAGACAGATGAGTCACCTTTGACGCACACTACAAGTTAGCCAAGCCTGTGCCCATAGTGGTGGCATCAGCACCAAGCGTGTGCCCACAGTGGTAACATCATCAGCACCAACCTTATGCCCATGGCAGCGACATCAGCAGCACCAAGACTGTGCCCATGCAGTGACATCATAAGCA
>JANHMN010000020.1:47061410-47083860 GCA_030674055.1 Rhabdomys pumilio | reverse complement strand
GACATCAGCAGCACCAAGACTGTGCCCATGCAGTGACATCATAAGCACCAGGCCTGTGCCCACAGTGATGACATCATCAGCAAGCCTGTGCCCATGCAGTGACATCATCGGCACCAAGCCTGTACCCATAGTGATGGCATCAGCACCAAGTCTGTACCCATGTGGTGACATCATCACCAAGCCTGTGCCCATGTGGTGACATCATCAGCAAGCCTGTGCCCATGCGGTGACATCATCAGCAAGCCTGTGCCCACAGCATCAGCAGCACCATGAGCTGCAGCAGCCTCGTCACATTCAAAGTGGCAAGGTTGCTTCTACTTGGATGTGATGCATTGCATTAACTTTTAGTTCACTTCCTGTTTTATTTTATTTTGTTATTTTGTTTATTTCAGTTTCCCGTTTGCTGTACATTTAGCAATATTAAAATGGGGTTTTATACCTACATATACTTCAGAAAATTACAAAGGAAGTGCTGCAATCAACATTGGTAGATTGAGAATCTTGCACCAAAAGGTAAAGTTGGGGGCCAGGAAGATGTCTCAGAGGGTAGAGGTGTTTGTTATCAACCTGACAACTTGAGTTTGATGCTGGAGGCCCACAAGAAGGAAAGAGAGAACCCACTCCCAAAATTGACCTACACAGTTGCATGCAAGCACACACACACACACACACACACACACACACACACACACATACACACACATTAAATAAATACTAAGACTTCTAAGAGGGTAAAGCTGGAGGATGTCATGAGCGACACAGGAGGAAGCATGAACCCATCTTCTCACAGCCTCTGTGGCTCTGCTGACCTGGTAAACCTGTGCTTCTCACAGGCCTGATAGAGGACTAATGAGATTCTCAAGTGCAGAAGAGGTCTATACTGTCTATAAAATTAAATATATAGAGAGAGGCCGAGAAGATAGCCCAGTCAGTAAAGCCCTTGCTTTTCATGCTTAAGGACTTGAGTCTGAACCCCAGAGCCCATGCTCAAGAGAAGAAAGGAGTGCAGAGGAGAGGAGGGGAGGGGAGGGGAGAGGAGGGGGGGGGGGGGAGGGGGGGAGAGGAGAGGAGAGGAGGGGAGAGGAGAGGAGAGGAGAGGAGAGGAGAGGAGAGGAGAGGCTTGGTGGCATCCAGAGCTGAGGAGGAGGTGGACACAAGCTGATCCCTGGTCACTGACCAGTCAGCCTAGCCTAGTTAGCAAGTTCCAGACCAATGAGAAACTGTCTCAATTTTTTTAAAATAGCGGACAGTGCCTGGAGAATAACACCCAAGGTCGTCCTCTGACCCACACAAGAACATGCACACACATGTGTGTGCACAGAGAGAAAGAAAGAGAGAGAGACAGAGAGACAGAGAGACAGAGAGACATAGAGAGAGAGAGAGAGAGAGAGAGAGAGAGAGAGAAGTAGTCCTGTTGCTTTCTGCCTCAAAAATCTAATGTTGAAAAGAAAAAAAAACAGAACATTAAAAATTCAACATCTTTCTGTGCTTCTGAAAAATGAAGCCTTGAGTACTGGACGCATTTGATTGAGCTGGGTTTTGACCACAGCACTGGTCATTTCTGAGGAAAGCCATGACTCCACTCTAACTCAGGGTGAAAGGGAAACTAGTTCCCAGTGTTAACCCACACACTGCATAAGTATATTTGGGGTCTTTTTAAAACTAGTATGTGTCAGATGGCATTGTATGGGCTCGCAGTGTACTACATGGTGTTCTGCAGGGTGTACATGTGTGTACACCGTGGAATGCCTATGTAGCTAATTAACAAACTCATTACATCATATACTGCCAGGTGACCACAGTTACTTGTGATTTATTCTATTCTTGAAAAGTATGAAGAGATTGGGTTTCTTAACTGCCCGCCAAAAGACAGTAGACAAGGTCTGTGAGGGATACAGAGACGGGACACGAGTCCTTCAAGCCTAGATCATCTACGCTGTGTGTAAAGTGGGAGAAACCACAACCACCACACAGAATAATAACGAAGCTTTTCTCTGCTCAGACTCAGGCTAAAAAGCTTCCATTAGGCTCCCAACCTGCAGAGAATCAGGTTTCCACCGTTGCTGGGAATACGTTTTCCCTGCCTGTATTAGTGAGAATCCCTAACCAGAGTTCAAAGTTACATTTTAAAACCATGCATGAGGAGTTGAAGAGACGGCTCAGTGAATAGGATACCCAAGGCGAGCAAAAGACGAGTTCAGATCCCCAGAACCCAAGTAAATGCCAGGTGGGATTTTTACACACCTGTGATTCCAGTACTCTGGAGCCAGAGACAGGCGATCCCGGGAACAAACTGGACTGGATTACACTAGCTGTAATGGTGAGCTCTAGGTTCAGTTGAGGGACCAACCCTGCCTCAATGAATTGGATGGAGAATAACCAAAGAAGATTCCCAACTTCAGTGTGAAGCCTCCACACATACCTATGAGAAAAAGAAAAAGAGAGAGAGAGACATGACTAACTTAGCTGGTTGGTAGCACAACACATCTAAAAGAATGTTTCACTTCAATACCAGTTGGAATTGGTCCACTTAAATACCAACAGCAACCGAGTGTAGACAAAGTCATATGATGCTCAGCTCACAACCTGACTACAATGAGGTTCGAGTTATTACAGCCCATTAGACAGGCCTTTCCCTCTTCAGAAAGTCTAGTATGGCTTGGGGGCCTCTACAACCAAATTCTCAGATTCAAATTCATCCTCTGCACCTGACAAAAGCTAAAAAGATGCTCAAAGCATTGTATGTAGACATGTATGAGTACATGTTTATATATGTACGTGAATGCGTAGATGCTTGTAGAAGCCAGAACTTAATGTCTGCCGTCCTTCACAGTGATTCTCCACCTTTTCTCATGAAACAGGGTTTCCCATTGTCTGAGAGCTCCCTGATTTGGCTAGACTGGATAGCCAGCGACCTCCAGGGATCCTCCTGTGCTTCTCTCTTCAGTTCTGGGACAGCACGCACAGACCATCACACACAGCTTTCATTATATAGGTAGTGGAGATCCAAACTCAGGTCCTCAGAGCTACACGGCAAGCACTTTATCAATTAAGCCTTCTACCCATCCTTTAATTGAATCTTTGAAAAAAAATATTGAGAAGGCTGGAGAATGGCTCAGCAGTTCAGAGCACTGGCTACTGTGCCAGAGGACTCTTGTTCACATCCCAGCACACGCATGATGATTCACAACCCTCTGTAACTCCAGTCCTGGGGAATTCAACACTCTCTTCTGGCCTCTGTGGGCACCAGGCACACATTGGTGCACAGACACACATGCAGTCAAATACAAGTACACATCCATCATCATCACCACCACCACCACCACCACCACCACCACTACCACCATCATCAAATGATTTATTTAAATCTATATGAGTCAGTTCAAAACAAAAGCCAAGCTAACTAAAGAGCTACACCAAATCCTCAGCATCCTCCCACTCATACCTAGGTAGGTGAGATCAGATCTGATAAAAAAAAAAATACAAAATTTACATGAAAAACCATAAGTGCAAGTATCATGAATATGTCTATCAAACATCCTGGTTTGCCCCAGATCGGCCAGGTTCTACCTACTAAAGCCCAACAGATGCCAACTCACCACCCTGAGCTCCCTGTTCACTCCCAGAGTATCTGTTTGGTTAGTAAATTATAAAGTCACCTTAATTATAACAGGTCAACGAAGACATTTTGTATCTCAAAGACAATGATTCACAAGGAAAAAAAGTCTCAAAAGAAATATTACCTAGCAACATAGCCACAAAAATGTCAGAGACAAAACAATTACAAGGAGAATTGGATAAAGCCAGTCGTGTGAAATGTCTCAATTGGCAAATTATAGATGAATGAAATGAAAAAGAAATGGGAAAGATAAATAGGTTTTAATTGATACAATTGGAATAATTTATATATATACATATGTATGTATATATATTTGAAGTACTGTATATATAATTTAAATACTATATATATAATTCAAATACTATATATGTATAATTGAAATACTATATATATATAGCTAAAAGTTAGGTATTATAAATTGAAATTATATATGTATACAATTGAAATTATATATATAATATATGTATTTATAATATATATATGAAAAATATATATATATAATTAAAAGTTAGGTATCTACTTGAAACATATATGGAATACTTAGGAAAATTAACCACAATCATAAGCTTTATACTTAACAAAGAAAGATTTAATAAATATCAGTGAATCATCATCTTACAAATGATCTCTGATAACTGAGCAATAAATTAGGAAGTATGAACCAAAACCAGAAAGAAAACCCTTCTGGAAATTGGAAAACACAGTGGTGAATCACACTGCGTATAGAAGAGTTCTATAAACTATTTAGACTGAGTGATGGGAAATTGCCTGTTCATATTAGTAGCTAATGAATGAAGCAGTCAAGATAAACTATTAACTGTGAGTGGATCTACAGTCAGGTGGCTTCACTCTCACTTTTCTTACACAAGCATAGAACTCCGTTACACATTATAGAGGCCTTGCACACTACAGGGTTTCTAACTGCTATGTGCCCTCCTCTGGTGGATAGTCCTAATTGTCAACTCAACACAATGTACAATCACCTGCGAAGCAATGGGGTGGGGGACTGTCTTCATCAGTTTGGCCTGCAGGTATGTCATGGTGGGGGCATTGTCTTTATTGACTTGCAGGCTGCACCAACTGCTGGGTTTGGATTCTGAACTGTGTAAGAATGCAGAAGGCAAGCCGAGCAGAAGCAAGCATGCATTCACTGCTTTCTCTGCCCTTGACTGTGGATATGACATGACTAGCCACTCCAGGTTCCTGTCTTAACTTCCCCACACTGATCACTGTAACCCGGAATTCTGAGCCAAATAAACCCCAGCTCCCCTAAGCTACCTCTGTGAGGGTATTTTATTACAGCAACAGAAACAAAGCTCCTCCTCACTACGATAAAAAAAAAAAATTGAGATAGAAACATTGTCTTCTCATATTTGCTTTCCAATATACAATTTCTAACACATGGCTGACACTCATAATTGGTTTGCTGAACAGTAACATTCTAAAGAAAAAGGAAATACCCTGAAAGACTAAATATCTGCCAAACAATGCAGGATAGTAAGTGTATATCAATATTCAGTACCCCAGAGCTCTCAATGCACCAGATATAACCGGACACCAGGTATGAGCAGAAAGCCATTCTCCACCCGTGCCTCCTTTCAAAGCCACATAGTGGCAATACGGCCCCTGTCATGAAAAATGTAGAGTGCCAAGTTGATGGCTCATGTTCGGTAAAACAACTCTTTCTCAAGCCAAAACGTGGTATAACATGCCTGTAATCACAGCACTTGGGAGGCTGAGGCAGGTTAGATGAGCTCAATACCAGCGTGGCTACATAGTGAGGCTTTGTCCCTTAAGATGCTTTTGTGAATCTGGAGGCTACCCCTCCACAGGGTGCATGCTTGATTTCACTGTTAAGGGAAGTATACATTCTAAAAAACCTTGGGTAAGAACTAATAACAGAAAGCTCCCATCTCGAAGTAACCAGCAGATTACCTCAGAAAGCTTAAGGTCCGTTCTTTAAGAAGAGAAGGCAGGTTCAGGAGGTCATGAGCCTCACTACACACAGTCAGCAACAGGACTTTCCACAGATCATCTGGAAGAAGATTACACAAAAATGACGATGGCGTGAGGAAAAACAAGGGCTCCTTTAAGCGGGGAGAAGGGGAAGGCATGGAGGGAAGCTCCTGGTGGGCTGAGGAGGTGGCAGCAGACAAGACACATAAAACAGCTAACATACAACCGGGGCTCCAAAGCAATGTCTACCAATGAAGAAAACAGGCAAGTGGGAAATTTACAGCTGAATTTGGGGTGACAGGAAGCATGATGGGCTTGAAGAAGTATGTTCACAACAGCCCTAAGAAATGAGTCTGAACAACAGATGTTCCTCTTAAGAAGAAAGAGAGAAAAAAATGGAACTTTATTGGCTCCTTAACACACAGCTGCACCCACCGGGAGAAACAAGGCCTTCATCCTTCCCAAAAATCTTCATGTGAGTGGCAAACACAATAATTAATGGGTAAATTCACAGTTCCAAGGAGCACCCAGAGTCTGGACTCTCTAAGCAAACAAATTCCTCTATTATCAGGGTGAACATTTCAGAGCTTTGTATAAAAACAAAGGATATTTCTTTCTTCAATTCCTGATGGATGTTTTTATGTCCATCCATACTGCAAGGAGCTGTTTGGATTCTGTGAGTAAATGCTTCTCTCCCTGTCTTCGCATTCCCAAGACAAGTAATATATCTTAGTGAATTTGTGGACTGTTGTACTTTGGGTGAGAGAGGTTCACGTCCCCAGCTGATATTATTTCCTGGTACTGATGGAGTCACAAATGACTCTTACTTAATCAATGGATTAATCTATTGATTGACCTATAAAATTGAGAGGCATTATTGAGAGGGCATGGAAACAGAAGGTGAGGTCTGATTGAAGGAAGTGAGGCATGTCCTCCAAGGGCCTGTCCTCACTTCCTGGCTGTCTCTTTATTTCCTGGCAATCATGAGTGAAGCAACCCTGCTCCACTATGCTAGCCACCACAGTCTGCCATAATGCTCTGCCTTGTGCAGTCCCATAGCAATGGACCCAGCCATCCATGGACTGAGATCATGAGCTAAGTAAGTTGTGATGGGTAATACTGTCAACTTGACCATCTCTAGAATCACCTAAGAGACAAGCCTCTGGGCCTGGTAATGCCCAAAAGGGATTATCCAGTTAACTGGAGTGAGAAGATCCACCCTGGATGTAGGTGGCATCATTCCATAAGCTAGGATCCTAGGCTACTTTACGAAGAGAAATAATCTGGATAGTAGCATTCAGAATGTTCTGCTTTCTCACTGTAGACGCAATGTAACCAGCTGCTTCTGGCTCCTGCCATCAGGAATTCCTCACCAGGGTGAACTGTGCCTTCAAACTATGAGGAAAAAAAACAAAAACAAAAACAAAAAACACCAAAAAAAAAAAAAAAAGCCAAAAACCTCCTCCCTTAAGTTGCTTTTGTCAGGTTATTTTATTACAAGAGAAAAAGTGACTAAGGCATTAGCCTTTTGTCCATTAGATTTGTTGCTTTGTTTCAGATATTTGGTCACAAGTTTGGAAAAACTAACAAGGAGCCTTTCTTTCATCAGAGTGATGTGAGCGAGCTAGAAAGACTGAGAGGTCCAGTGCCGGTTTCCGTGGCTTCGGTTGGTTTTCTGAGTCAGAGTCTCAGGATAGAGTCTAAGTTAGCCTTGAACCCACTCAGAAGCCCAGAATAAACCCGAGATCCTCCTGCCTCAATCTCCCAAACAGCTAAGACCACAGGCCTGTGTCACTAAACCCAGACAGTAGATTCTTATTTGGAGACCTAATAGATGTGCTTGCAAAGCTGTCTCTAGAAAATAAATGTCTCTAGAAAGACACACATATCTCCAGCAAGAGAAAAGGAAGTAGCCCAGAGAGTGTATGTTCACTGGCCAAAACAAGCCCATAGTTAAGACAGGTACAGTGGGAATAAAAAAAAATCCTTTTTTAACATCTATTTATTTATTAGGGTGGGCCACATACATGGAGATCAATAGAAAACTGTGACAATTGGTTTTCTTCCTCCACTACACGGCTCTCAAGGACTGAACTCAAGTCTTAGGCTCAACAGCAAGAGCCCTCACCCACCACACCATCCCCATGGTCCTAGAAGTTCATTTTTGCCATGAGTCCCTTTTTGAGAGTCCTATACAATAAAAGAGCCATGGAATCGCAATTTATAATTTTCCATGTGAGGTCAGAAAGCCTGCCAGCACAACTCGACATCTTTTCCAGCCTTAAGCTAAATAGAGTCTCTTGACCAATTCTCCTGGCTCCGCTCAGATCCTTTGATCCAAACGTCCTTTCTATGACATCCCAGAATAACTGTTCAAGCTTCCAAGATACCTGGTGTACAGACCCTGATCCCTTCACAACCTACGTCTGCCTCTTATTTTGGCATCTTTGCCCAGTGCCAGTGCAGAGCAAACTTCTGAGGAACTAGATGATGTCTGACATACGGAAAAGTCATCCAGCAAACCAAAACAGCATAGAAGGTCCGGGGCAGCTCCAACTCCTTGCAGGCGCCCTGCTTACATCCACTGTAGGCAGCAAGAGACCATAGGCTCAAGTTTCAATCAAGTACATTATGCATTGTGCAAAGTCATTAAGACCAAAGAGGTTGTAGTTTCCTTAAGGGGGGGCATTTAATCTCCACCCCCAGAAGCATAACACAGCTCCTTCGAGTCTATACCAAAAAAAAAAAAAAACCTCCCTGGGAAGTCTTCGGATTGGCTTGAGTTTGACCCAGTAACGGGTTTCCTCACAGGCAGCCCTGAGAAGGAGGTTTATGTCCAGGTGATTTATAGAGGGAGTGCTCCCAGGAGACACCTGTAACGGGGTAAGATGAGAAGGACAATTCGAAGCAGAAATCATGCAATATGGAACACTCCAGTGAAGTCTAGCCCAATCTTTCAGGCAGTCCTAACGGCATAAATGGCACCGTGGGTCTCTCTGACTCTGAGCCAGACAATGAGGGATTTATAAGTCCCCTCCCGTGCAGCACCTGCCAGTCAATGGTTTCTAGCTCCTGTTCCAACATAACAGACAGGAATCCTCTCGTCTAGCATCAGCAGTCAAGAAGGTGGCTCCTGTGACCCAACCACGAGCCACAACACACACAGCTGGACGTACGAATCTCACTAATAAATGAAGCCCAGGACTCTAGAGAGAATATCAACACCATCGCAACTTGCCATTTTCCCCAAACTGGGCTGCACACAGAGATGGCCTTGACATTCATCTTTCAGGGAAATTCAGTGAAATACGGGATGAATTTTGCTTTTTTAGCAGCCATAAAGGATTATCTCGCATCGAAGGGCCATGCTGAGAGATGATGTTTGGAGAGAATGCATTGAATTGATACCTCAGAGGACTTCTTACAAAGGCATGATTTATACATCACAAGACAAAGAGGATTTATATAAAAGAAAATGGATTCCTTTTCTGAACTGTTTTGAGAAAGACAGATGGCTTCCTGTAAACTGCAGCTCCATGTCTGTGAGCTGAGTGTTACCAGAAAATTACTAAAGTAATGCTGCCCCTGGGACCCACTACACCATCCTCACTGCCACCCACGCTGCGTGTGGGGGCGCACGGATGAAGGTGTGAAAAGGGCCACAGAAACCATTACCTAATCAGACTGGTGCCTACCACTAATGGCCCTCCTAGGGAAAACTCATATTATCCAAATGACACAGTTAATAGCCAAAAAGGACATTTTTAGCTCATTAAATGGTACAGTAATTGCAGCTCCTCCGGCTACTGCTGTTGGCACACTTGCTGGCCCAATTCTCCCTATAAAGGAACTGTTTTTACATTTTCTTCAGTGGTATAGCCCCAGTAAGCTGTCTGTGCCCCTGTAAACAAGCCCTGGCCCAGGCTCCTCTAAGCAAACCCGATTAAACTCATCAAGGGCTGGTAGGGTTGCTTAGTAGGTAGACACTTACCACCAAGCCTGAGGGCTGGCATGAAATCTCCAGAACTATGTGGGACTCCTTCCCGCTGTCCTCGGACCTCCACATGCACACCACTGGAAAAACACGTACGAATGCACACATGCACACACACACACATAAATAACCTGAACTCATTGGGTCATTCGGAAAATTATAAAAGTCTAAAGGGGATACTTGGAAAGAGGAAGAGATAGAAGCAACAGAAAGGAAGGAGAGGGAATACTCGGCAGTGAACAGATCACAATGCATTTTTTACATGTGTGAATGTCATAATGAAACCCGTTAGCGTATATAATTAGTATGTGCCAATATTAATTTTTAAAAAAAAAAATCAGTCACCAAACAAAGGTCTGCTCTTACCTATAGGCAATCTCATTATGTAGGTCATTCTCCAGACTTTAGACAGCTTCACTGACTCCCTCTCAATCTTTAAGCTAGCTGTCATATATCTGTATGATGGAGAAAATACCAAAGAGTCTACGATTTGTAGAGATGTGGATAAGGTTACGACTTCTTGATGCTTATCGGGCTTCTGAGTCCCTGGCCACAAGGTGACTGGAAATTATCAAAGTCAAGATAAATAGAGCCCTATGGTGAGTGGGGGTGGGGGTGGATATCCCAGAGAAATAAAAAGCAGCAGCCCCAGGGAAACCTGGGAAACTTAAAAGCCTTTGAAGCACCAAGCCATAGAATCAGCATTCCCCACAAAGACTGGTGCATCGGCACACCAGCTCTGAGGACGCTCTGTGTCATTTAATCCTTAAATGACTCTCCCCCGGTGCAAGCGTAAGGAGGGGCTCTGGTGGGAGTTTAGATCCCCAGCTGGGTGAATGTGGTGACCCTCCTTTAATTCCAGAGAACAGGAGGCAGAGACAAAGAATTTCCTTCTGGAGCAATGGCTAGCAAGAGCAGCTGAGTTAGGAAGCCTGGGTTGAAGTGAGAGAACCCTGCCTCAGTAGAGAAGGTACAGGTGGGGACGGAGGAAGGCATCTCCTCATGTGTGTCTGTGCAGATAGATAGATAGATAGATAGATAGATAGATAGATAGATAGATAGATAGATAGATAGATGATAGATAGATGATAGTAGATAGATAGATAGATAGATAGATAGATAGATAGATACAGATCTGTATTGTGTGTCTTTATTTTCTCACATGCACAGAGAGAGAGAAAGAGAGAGAGAGAGAGAGAGAGAGAGAGAGAGAAGTAAACAAATGTAATCTCTTTTAAATTTTTTTTAAAAAAAGAACCGCAGTCACATGTCATTCAGTTCTGTGTCATCTGTATGTGTCCCAATGTCTGGGTCGTGGTGGTCACTCATTAACCACTACTGTGACCATAGTTAAGTGACCTTTTTTTCAAATGCCTCATGTAGATAGGTAACTTACCAAAATCCACCAACCCAGTGCCAAATTTTTTTTTCAGAGTTATGTGAGAAGCTAAAACCCCTTGGATTAGGGAAAGACAATAATTCCTAACCTTCTGTCACTGTGGGGAAAATTCACCTGAGAATGACTTCAATGCTCACAGTTCCAGAGGGTCCATGATGGTCCAGACCCAACATTTGGGGCCGGTGGCAAAGCAGAACCTCCAGGCACAGCAGAATAACACCGTCACCATGTGGTGGCCTAGAGGCAGAGAACAAAAGGCAGTATACCACTACCCCTGTCTGCCAGGGGCAAACCCTAGGTCCTGCCTTCTTCCACCAAGTGCCACCTCCTCAAACCTGTATCTCAATCCACCAGCACCACCACAGAGCAAAACTTACAACACACAAACTACAAAGAGACATTTAAGATCCAGTTTTTCCCCCCTTGGGGCCTTTAGTGTTTATCTCTGCTGGAACATATCTAATAACAGAGAACTCTCTAACTGATACAATTGCAAATCACCAGACAGAACTCAAGCTCAAGGATGGAAATTTGGGAAACAATTCTATCTGCAAATGATCAAAAATGATGATACCTTTAAGTCTGGAAAGACGGCTCAGGTGGTTAAGAGCGCGGCTGTTCTTCCAAAGGACCTGGGTTCAAGTCCCAGCACCCACATGGTTAGCTCACAATAATCTGTAACTCCTGTTCCCATGGATCCAATCCTCTTTTCTGCCCTCCTCAGCACCAGGCATGCACATGGAGCACAAACATACATGCTGGCAAAACACACATACTACATACTACTATTACTCTGATGATGATGGTGATAGTGATGGTGATGGTGATGATGGTGGTGGTGGTGGTGATGATGATGATATAATGGTAATAAAGAGACTCAATAAGGAATTAACAACCAAGTAGGTAAAAGACTTTAACCCTGAGAACTGATATTATCAACAGTTATTAAAGAAAATATGAATAGGAAAAATACCCCATGAATATGGATTTTAAAACAACTTCACACTTTTACCATGTTGATAATGCCGAAAGCAGTTACAAAATCAGTATAACACCTATTGACAAAATACTTTTACTTTTGTTTTGGATTAGGAGGTTGGGGTGATTTTTGTTGTTATTTTGTTTTGTTTCTTTTTTAAGACAGGGTTTTAGTTTGTCCTCCAGACTTATATGGAACTCACTATGTAGCCAAGGCCAGTCTCAAACTCATAGCAATTTTCCTGCATCAACACCCCCACCCCCAGTGCCAAGTTACAGGCATGAGCCACCATTCCCCAGGCCAGTGATCCCTTTTGGAAAAGCAAAACAGAACCTCACCCCCAAAGTTGCATGACTTCTCGAGGGAACCTGAACAGGAAAAATAATCTTACAAAAGAAGAATGTTAGAGCTGTCAGGCTCATTTCAAAACTCACCACAAATCCACAATAATCAAAACATCCATGCTCGGTCTATAGAGGATGCTTGAACAAATGCAGTAGAAGAAGGAGACTCAGCAATGAACCCTACAGATTATGAACAAATGCTTTCTTTTTCCTAAGGTCTTGGGACTTGAACCCAAGACCTGTGTGTGCAGCACACACTGGTGAATCCTATCTCCAGCCCCTGATCAAATGTTTGTTGACAAAAGTACCAAGGAATCCAAGGACTAAAATCAGGCACTTGCCTTACAACATACAGGAAATCACCTCAAAGCGAACCAAGGGTCTAAACACAAGAGTTATAAGCATAGGAAGCCATACAACTGACAGAACACTAGGGTTCGAAACACAACGAACACGCACAAATCAACAGCAAACACAAGACTTGTTGCTGTTGTTGTTGTTGTGTTTGACACAGAGTCTCATGTAGCCCAGGCTGGCCTCAAAATAGTTATAATAGCCAAGGATGATTTTGAACTCCGTATCTCGCTGCCTCTGCACAAGCACTAAGATCCCAAGCATGAGACACCATACAGTTTATGCAGTGCTGGGGGTCAAACCCAGGACTTCATCAGACTAGGCAAGCACTCTACTAATGGAGCCCCACCCTCAGCCCCAACAACACAGTCTTTAAAAAAGCTAAAGTTGGGAACAGCCATCCCTCTAAAGGAGAGGCAAATAAACATGTGGAATCATGGGTATATGCGCAGTCATTAGGAAATCCAAATAAACATGCGGAATCATGGGTATACGCGCAGTCATTAGGAAATCCAAATAAACATGCGGAATCATGGGTATACGCGCAGTCATTAGGAAATCCAAATAAACATGTGGAATCATGGGTATACGTGCAGTCATTAGGAAATCCAAATAAACATGTGGAATCATGGGTATTCCCGCAGTCATTAGGAAATCCAAATAAACATGCGGAATCATGGGTATACCCGCAGTCATTAGGAAATCCAAGCCAAAGCTTCACAGATACCCCTTTACAGCTGGATATTAAGAAAGAGACAGATAAGCAGACAGATAGGTAGACAAATGAACAGACAGACAGATAGACAGACAGACAGACCAGCAGTGGCAGGCAGACAAATGGAGAACACAGAGAAAGAGAATAACAAATGGCGGCTAAGATGTAGAGAAGTCAGAATCCCTGACTGTCACTGCAGGGAATGTAAATGCTGAAGCCACACAGAATTACCATGTGATACATCACTATGTAAAATTACCGATGAAACACAGACTTTAAAGAGCGGAAACACAGAATGCTATTATAAAATTGTCATAGAATCTCACAATTCTGCTCCTCGATAAACACACTTAAGAATGAAAAGCAGGCCGGGCGATGGTGGCACATGCCTTTAATTCCAGCACTTGGGAGGCAGAGGCAGGTGGATTTCTGAGTTCGAGGCCAGCCTGGTCTACAGAGTTCCAGGACAGCCAGGGCTACACAGAGAAACCCTGTCTCGGGAGGGAAAAAAAAAAAAAAAAAAACAAGAATGAAAAGCAAACTCTTCAACAGGTATCTGGATGGATAGCATCATTAATCACAATGTGAACGGTGGCAAGTCCCTAAATGCCCATCCACAGACAAACGGATAAGCAGAGTATAGCTTGTGTAGGCAACACCATGTTATTATACAATCTTGTCAAGGAAGAGAATCAGAGTTGAGAACAACTATCAGCGGCCAAGTCCTTGCCTGGAGTAAAACCTGGGTTTCACTATCTGGATGACAGAAAACAAGGAAGTTCTAGCAAATTCTACAGCTCGGATGAATTTGGAAATCACTATACTAATTGAAATAAGTCAGACACAAAGCCATAGGTATTGGATGATTTCATTGGTAGAGCATAGTGATCGCCAAGGGCTGGGGGACAGGAAGAGGAAGAGCATTCCTTCATGAGTATAGAGTTTCAGTTCAAAGTTACAAAAAAAAAAAAAGAAAGAAAAGAAAAAAAGAAAGTTCTAGAAATGGATGGTGTTGGTGGCCACACAATATAAATGCATTCAATCCAAGAAGACACAATTCAAACAGTAAGTGATGTACTGTTGTTACTTTAACAAATAAAAAGGCAGGCTCAGAAGATGGCCTAGTCCATAAAGCACTTGCTTTGCAAGTGTGAGGGCCTGAGTTCAGATCTCCAGAACAAGGTAAAAAGCCAGGCATCCCAGCATACATCCTAGTCGTGGTGACAAGGAAGGTGGAGACAGGTGGGTCCCTGGCCGCCCCAGCCAGCTAGCCTGACCTAACTAGTGATGTTCCAGGCCACTGGAGACTTGTAATTTTAATTTTTTTTTTGAACCTTATTTTTAATGATGGTTCTTAAATGCTTTAACCTCCCTTTTTTAGCCCACCACCCACCAGAGGTAGGGGAAAGAAAGTATACAGGGAAGTGGACCTACTTAGAGATGGTTTTTTGGAGCAACGCTCGACTGTGTTGTCTGGAAATGAGCAGTTCAGCTCACAGGTCAACAGCAGCAGCTCAATCCACTTGCAAACATTTGTGGATACAACAGAAATCCAGTTCGGCAGATTTGGGATAGCAAGCACAAATCAACAGCAGTGGCGCTGCCTAGCAGAGACAGCTAGGCCTCAGCCTTGGCTCGAGTCAGCAGGAGGGAGCAAGAGGAAAACCAGGAGTTCTCAGCTGTGCCTCTCTCAGGAAAGTGAAGATCATGAAAGACGCAAGAGCCACAAGCATTGCACAGCTAGCTGTACCAGCAAGGCCAGCCCAGCCTAGCCTCTGTCAGTGACCATCAAGTTCCATTTAGACCTTCCAGACATCATGTGTCCTCCACATGTCTCACCTCAGCACGTGTGTCTGTCTCAGCTGACAATCACCCCCGAGTCTGTAGAAGCGGCAAGAAACTACAGCACACCACCAGAAATTTTTGGTGAGGGTTTTTTTCCTATGGAGTCTCAGCAAATACAGCTCAACTATGCAATGTAAGGCAGATCCATACATGTGTGTTGTTAGCAAAGAATCCTTCATCACATGTCCTTTCACGTGCTTGCTTTAGCAGAACATCCTTTCTCCTGTGTCTGCTCCAGCAAAACATTCCTTCACGTTTGCCCCAGCAAACTATCATCCACCACAATTGATTTTCCAAAGAATCCTTAAGTTTCCACTTCAGAGACTGTCTCAAAAAGTAGAACTTGAGAAACACCACCAAAGTTGTCTTCTGACCTGCACACACAGGCATGCATGCACACATGTGTGTGTGCGCATCTGTCTGTACATACGTCTGTGTGTGTGTGTGTGTGTGTGTGTGTGTGTGTGAATCAAGTATGATCTTTAGAACTGAACTGGAGCCCTCTTGAATCACTGTCCCCAGAGTGAAGGCACCGGAAACTGAGCACACTTGCCTGAGAGTCTATGACAAGCAATTAATTACATTGAATACTCGTCATAGACCATCGTTTTCCCTAAGACCGTTTCTCTGTGAACTTTCTCCATTCTCCATTCTATCTATCTATCTATCTATCTATCTATCTATCTATCTATCTCTATCTCTATCTCTCCCTCTCTCTCTCTCTCTCCTTCCAATAAGTGTGTGTGTACATGTGTGTCTATGTGTGCATGTATGTGTGTGGTGCATGCACACATGTGGGAGCATATATACACCCATGTGCACACTTGAGAAATCCAGAGGCGACCAGGTGTCCTGCTTACCACACTGTGCCTTACCGCCTGAGGCAGGGTTTATCAGTCAAGCTGAAGCTCTGCTGGTGGCTGAAGCCCCACAGGTCCTTATGTCTCCATCCCAACAGCACGGGTCATACAGGTGCACAAGATCCATGCAGCTTCTTACACAGGTGCTGAGATTCCAGCTCAGGCCTTATGCTCACATCATGAGCTCTCTCACCCACTGAAGCATCTCCTCAGCCCTTCACGCTGCCTGACAATAACAAGGAAGACTAACTCTTCCCCAGCCCACTCACTGAATGCTGGCATTCCTATTTACATATAAAATTACAGCAATTTTCTTTTAGAATTACTTTGAAAATCATCAATAACTATTTGTCTTCAACACTGTAGTCTGGTGCTAGATGCTCCATCCCAGGCCTCTACCAGCGCCTCCCTGTGGGTTTCCTAGTAGGTCCACAGCACCTATGAACATTTTGCCATAAAAACGATCAACAGATGTATCATCAAATTGTCACAAGAATAATGTTAAAGTCAAAGACGAGTCACTGTTTAAGAGCACTGGCTGCTCCTCTAGAAAACTCCAGTTTGGTCCCCAGCACCCACAAGGAGGTTCACCAACTGTACCTCCAGTACCAGGGATCAGATGCCCTCTTCTGTCTTCCCAAAGGCTCTAGGCACGAACATTATGCAGACATGCATGCCAACAAAACACCCATAAACATAAAATAAATCCAAAAAGGTTTTAAGACCTAGGTATCAACGCTCGGGAGATGGCTTTGTGGGTAAAGTGCTTTGCACACAAGCATACGGACTTATGTTGGAAACCCCAGCACTCACGTAAGAGTTGGCATCTGTGATTTCAGCCCTGGGAAGGTGGAGACAGGTAGACGCTGGAGACTCCAGATTTAGTGAGATTCGCCTAAGGTGAGAGCAGTAAGGAAGGAACCCAGCACTGACCTCTGGCATCCATGGGTATACGTACACACAGGTGAGCCCACTCACACACACTCATAAATACATGTGTACACCACACTTAGGACCTTCCTCAGAATTCCTACAGGCACAAAACACTCCATTTGGGGTTAAAAGCAAAAGATTATTTTCTTTTGAATTTGTGAAAATCTCAGTCCTTTCTTAGCACAGTGGCGGATATGGAGGTGCGAAGGGGTTGGTGGGGGTAGTGTTTATTTTTGTTGGTTTTAGATCATGGTCACCTATCCAAAACAGAATGCCCACCTTCACACATGCTCACAGAAATTCAAGTGAAATCAAGCATAACTAAAAAGTAACTTTTTAAAAAGGAAATCCTAGCCTAGCCAGATGTCAAATACTTCTCTAAAACGTTGCATTCAGTTAATCTCGGTTTTCGCACCTTCTTCCCCTTGGGTATTACCAAAAATGTATTAAATTCATTTTTCCTTCATATACTAATTCCATAATTCCATCAGTGAGATGCTGCTGGGTGCTCTGGCATGAATCATTGTTTACAAAACCTGAAGTGCTTATTGCTCTCGCTTCTTTTCCCTTCTGTATGATTTTAGACTTCTTTCCTCCTGGTATTTGTGCCATTATTTTACAAGGAAATTAAAATATCTTCCAAGAGACATTCGTCTTCAGCGTTCAGTATTGTTCCCATTTTTCAAAACTGTCCCTGTGTCTGCTCGACTCCAGGAGAAACTCTGAGGACAGTCTTTGCTGTTTTCTGTTATCCCGGTTGGTTGGTTTGTTTGTTTGTTTGTTTGTTGTTTGTTCTTTCGTTTTCTGATCTTAGGAGAAGGAGCGTTTGATAAATTGTTCAAGCTGTGGAGTTTTGTTTGTTTGTTTGTTTTGTTTTGTTTTGTTTTGTTTTTCTTTTTTCCCATCTTCACATTTAGAAAACCAGGGCGAAGCTTGGTGTCTGGACGTTCTAGCGCCCCCATGCTTCTCTTTCAGGTATTGCTTCTCAGTGATTTTTTTTTTTTTCCTCCAAGGAAGGAGATAGACAGGAACTTGCTTGGCCTGTTTTCATGGGCTTTAGAATTTGACAGAGAGGTTCGAGCATCAGGTGCACCGCTTTCCATCTCAGTGTGGGTGGAATGTGAAATGTCCCCCCACAGGCTCATGTGTTTGAGCGCTTTGTCCCCAGCTAGAGACGCTGTTCTTAGAAGATTGCGGAAGCTTTGGAAGAGGGAGCCTCACTAGAGGGTGAGCAGGGATGGATAAGGCTTTACAGCCTAGCCTCTCTTTCTGTCCCCTCTCTTTTTTTCTGACTGTGGATGCAGTGTGGCCGGCACCTACCGCTCCTTCCCAACCCTGTCGGCTATACCCTAAAAACGGAGCTGAAGCCCCTCCCCTAGAAGCTGTTTCTTGTCACCATAACTAGAGAGGTAACAGATATACTAGATGTTTCTAGAAAGACGTCAGAACGCCCAACGCATCAGTCACACCTGTAAACTCCAGCAGCAACATTACCCCTTTAGGACTTTGTGCAATGGTGTGCTATAGTCTTATGTGCAAGGCCTTGAACACAGTGCTTCAGAATGGGAAGAGATATTTACAGTCATTGGCAAAGGACTAATATCTAAAACATAAGGGAGTTGACAGCATAACAATAATAAATTGACAGAGTAAGCCAATTACATGAATGGCATTTCTCCAAAGAACACGTATGGATGGATTCGGGCAATGGAATGAACTTCTCTATGGCAGCATGAGAACTCTCGAACACTTTCTGTCAAGTGAAATGTCAGACGCAGACTCAGAGTGTGTCCTCGTTTCCATATAGAAACTTTTAAAAGCTGGTCTCAGAGAAGTAGAGAGTGGAAGAGAGGTTACTAACGGCTGGGAAGTCTGAGGGTGGGCGCAGGGCTGCAGAGGGGAAGGGTTGACAGTGAAGGCACAGGAGACGTAACTGCTAATAACAGTCCACAGTCCAGAAGGGGAAACGATGCTAGGCTTATTTCCAAATAGCTGGAAGCCAGGGTTGTGAATATTCCCAACACAGTAGTTACCCTGATCTGACCATTACACACCATACACATGGGTTGAGATAGCTCACTCTACCACATCCAGATGTATAATTACCGTGTATTAATTCAAAGTCAAAAAGAGGACATGACGTTGGGAGGAAGGGAGGGTGGGGCACTAGGAGGAGTTGGACAGAGGTAGTGATGGAAGGATAGGATCAAATTACATTGTGTGAATGTATGCCGTGCCTGGTGCCTATAGAGGTAAGAAGAAAGCACTGGATTCCCCTAGAACTGGAGTCACAGACAGTTGTGAGCCACCATGTGGGTGTTGGGAACTGAACCCAGACCCTCTGCAAGAACAGCAGTTAAGTGTTCTTACCTGCCGAGCCATCTCTCCAGCCCAATGTTGGCTTTCTTCTTAATGCTTACTAATCTTCAAAAAATCGCAGCCAAAAATGCGTATTTACTGTAGAACCAACAGTTGCGCCGTGGAATTGAGTCTTAAAGGTCTCTTATTCCCACATTTCCAGCTGACTCCCATATCTAGATGCCTTCCTCTGGGACCAGTTATTTTCTCCTCACTTCTGCCATGTAATTTTTCTTTCTTTGTTGCTTATTATCTATATCTTATACTTTCCTAGAAGATGACATCAGAGGGAACAGTTTGGGAGGGGTCCTATGACTGGGGTGTAGGTTAGAATGGTTCAGAACCTGCCCAGCACAGTGCCAGTCACTTGTTAATAAATTCTGTTGTTTCTGTGTTGTTTACTCGGGAGCTAAACAGGAAAGAGTGGGGCAGAAATCCCCCATAAAAATGCTATTATAGGAGCTAAAGTCTTCTTTAGGGAAAACGTCCCCTTTCTGTTGCTGATACTTGTTGCGTAATCGCCAAGGAGACAGGTTGCGGGGAAGCACTGCTTTCACTGCTAATAAAAGCGCCACCGCTTTCGGAGTTTGCGAGTTTGAGTGACTGTCCTAGTCTCCGGGCTGTGGGTGGTTCATGCTGCTCCCTTCCAGCAAGGTCTTGAAGGGTGACAATAGTGTGATTTGGGTTCAATACATTTGATTAGCTTAGCGTGCATATGAAAACCCATAATGCACTAGAAAACAAGCAGCAGACATTTTGCCAGGAAACTGAAAGAACCTGGTCTCCAGAGAGACTGCACTTCCTCCCACCTGAGGACAGGAGCAAGGCCACATCTCTGTGCTCATATGCCTTTCAATAAACAGCATTCCCCCAAATGGGACCATCTCTGCCTACAGTGCTGTGGCACACACATAATCCTAGCATTTAGGAGGCTGAGGCAGGAGGATCTCCTGTTCAAACAATCCTATAATTCAGCAGGATGAAACAGGAAGGTCTCAAATTCAAGATGTAAGGTATGAGCTTAAAAAACAGACCCTGGGAATGGAGAGGTGACCCTTGCCTCTTGTCTAATTGTCATCAATTATCTAATTAATTGTCATTAATTATCTTATTGTCATGAGCAGGTGAGAGAAAAGTAATTTCTTCAGGTGTGTTCAAACTCATCAAAAAAGTCTAAAATATGTCACTAGCAGTCCAGCCCAGCCCCCCTCTCACCCTATACTCTGAGGTACCCTGGGTCAAGTTATTCTCAGTCAGGGGTGATTTTTGTTTCTCCTGACAAGCCATTTGGCCACGTCCGTCACTGGCGGTTGTTGTGACTGGCATCTATTACATAGAAACCAGGGACACTGCTAACTATTTTGTAGCGCACAGGACAGCTGCCTGTTGTGAAAAGTTTTTGGCTTGAAATGCAAAAGGTGGTGTCAAGAAGCCTGCCCAAGCCCACGCGCAGAGTGGAAACACTGGCACAGACCTAGTCCTTGCCAGGGCATCAGATCCCCAAGATACCCAGTTGTCCCAAGTGTTGCGTGCTGAGAACTCTGTGAACCAAAAAAGCAAAATACAAAATAGCCTCAGCAGCCAGAAACTGTGATGAGGTCAATGCCACCAAGTCATTTCAGGACAGTGAGCAGCACCTGTTCAAGGAAGCTCCCTTGCCAGGCTAAGCACTCCTGGTGACGGTCTTTATGGTAGAGTCTGGGATGCCCAGTGTTGCACTTGACTCAGCTACTGAATAAAGTATTTTGTAGCTGCAATCTTTCTTCAGTTTCTCATCTGCCACTGAGGCCCTCAGGACCAATGTCTAGAACAGGGATCAAGGGAGGACAGCTTCCCTGTTTGGGTCCATACAACTTGATTCGAGTAACCATTGAACTTACATTCCCCCAGATGCAAAAATAAGAGTGTTTATAATCTTTCTGTCTCTTGTGGGTATTTAAGAGAGGTAAGAAGACTCCGAAAACCTCATGCTAATATACTAGCCTAATCCATATGAAATTTTTATTTCACAGCACACAATTGCTCAAGTGTTGTTGTTTAAACTCAGCTAACACACAACCGTGTGTGCAGAGAGAACGCTAACTAGAGCTATTTCTATCTGCCCTGACTGCTTTTAGTTCCGTCCCACCTGAATTTACAACCACCCTGTAGAGAGATAGCAAGTCCAGTGGCCATTCCTATTTCACAAATGAGGAAGGTGGGACTGAGGCTGTGGCTCAGTTGGTGGCTAGCACTTGCCTAACACACATGAAGCTGGGGGGGTCAGTCTGAAGTGCCACATAAATCAGGTATAAATCATAGCAGTCAGGAAAGTGGAGTCAGTCGGCAAGATCAGAAGTTCAAGGCCATCCTCTGTTACAGTAGTGACTTTGAGGTCAACCTGGGTTACATGAGATCTTGTCTCCACTAAATTAATAAATTAGTCTAAAATGAAGTAGGAGATGGCTCAATAACATGGAGGACTCAATTTAAGGCCACCACAATATTCTCTCAAGAACAATCCCCGTATAAGAACAACCCCCACTGGGGGTTGGAGTTAAGGTAAGAGTTGGCTCTGTTCTCAGCAAAGAATGTCCTCGAAGGGAAAGACAGGTCCAACCCAGGCTCATGCAAACGCTGCATTAATTCAGAAGGAAAGACAACTCTGGGTTGGCAGACAGGACTCTGCAACCAGAGCAACCTCCTGCCTTCTCCAAACCAGGCCTCCTGTACCCCGCCAAGTGTCTCTCAGCCCCACAGATCCACAAACATTACTAATGAGCCTCAGGGTCAAACAGCAGGCAGCCCCAAGAAGGGGTCCACAGTTGGAATCAATGTGAGCACTAGCCAGCCTTCCCCAGGCCTGCGTCTCTCTGGCCTGTTCAGTCATTCTATGGGGTTATTTTTAGTGAGTTGAGTTAATAGAGATCCCAGAAGTGGTGTGAAAAAAGTCAAGTCACTGGAGGCTCCCTGCTGACTCCCTAACCTGAGGCAGGCTGCAGCTGCAGGGAGCCCAGCCAGGGTTAGATAAGTAGTGTGTCATTGCTGCTGCCACTGGTGAGAGTGCACTGGTGAGAGTGGAGGTGGTGTGTGTGAGTGTGTGTGTGTGTGTGTG
>JANHMN010000020.1:47031510-47061400 GCA_030674055.1 Rhabdomys pumilio | reverse complement strand
GAGAGAACAAAGGGCCTTGCACATGACAGGCAACTGTTGTCTCAACTTTTCCTGGGAGACATGGATAAAGGCCCATGCCCCTCAGATAAGACATCAGTGACAGACCAATTCCACACAAGTCTAGACTGATGCACCAAGGAATTTATTGGGCTTGCTTCTAAGACTCATGGGTAAGTCAGGAGTGGTGGCACACATCTTTAATTCCAGGACTTGGAGGATCTCTGTGAGTTCAAGGCCAGCCTGGTCTATAGAGTGAGTTCCAAGGCAGCCAGGGCTCTGCTACACAGAGAAACCCTGTTTGGGAAAAAAAAAATCATGGGTAACCCCAAAACAACCATATCACCACAAGTCCTTTTCTAGCATGGATAATGGCATCCTCATAGCTGCACAGAGTCCCCTTCTGTTAAGGTCCCACCCTGTATACACTCCAGCACCTCAAAGAAGAACATGTAGCTGGGGCAGGGGTGTGGGGGAGAGAGGAGCAAGACCAAGCAACTGAGCCTCAGGTAGGAGTAATGGACCTCTCCAACCCCTCCTGCTATGAGGGACCATAAGCAGACCCAATTTTGAGCATTACTTGCAGGGAGTCCAGCTCCTCTGATGGAGACAGCCACAGTTTCTATGTTTTGAGGCACCAGTCTGAAAGAGCAAAGGGGTCATCACTGATCTCCACCCCCAGCATTAGAACTGAGGCATCCTACGTTAGGTTTCTCGGAGCCTGGATAGAGACAGAGGGGATGAGCTCCACTTTTTTCCTCCCCGACAAATATCAAGGTGACACAGAGTAGCAATAGTGAGAGTCGGGGAAGGAAATAAGCCATAAGCTCATATGACATTAAAATACATGTTAGAAAATCAAAGTCACTCCCTCTCCGCTGGTGTCAGCCCTTAGGTTCATATTTAAATAACCTCTAGCCCACCATTTTTTTTTTCTGAATAACTGTCAGGATAATTAGAGATATAACAAAGAACATACAGAGTTACTCGGGAAAGGAAATTATGACAGCCTTGATCAAAATTACCCTCCAAATATCATGTTACTGTTTTAACAACCTCATTTTAGTTGTAGGCTAGGAAGATGAGTCATGCTACCAAAGCTAGACACAGAAATGAAATCTGATTCGCTCTCCTGCTGGCAACCGCACACACCGATGTGCCCACGGGAGACTCTCCTGCAATTAATGTACCCTCGGTTCCTGGTGGGCATGGCCCCTAAATGCCAAAGCTGTATTAACAGGGAGACGAGGTGGGGGTGGTAAGCGTAGAGATGAAGAACTCCTCCGTCTCCGCTGCTACACTCCAGCATCCTCTGGATGTGGGTCTTCTGCAGAGGACGAACAAGAGGAAAGAACGGACCAAGGACAATGCAGTGGGCTCCATCGCCTGACTGTTCAGCCTTCTGGCCCTCTTTTATGATAACTTTAAAGGGCAACATGTTATCACCAAACATGAAGCCTATCCCAGGGGACACAAAGACAATTTGGAGAAAGGAAAAAAAAAGAAAAAGGGAAAAGACATATAGCTAAATCTGACTTTGTAGAACAAAAAAAACTAATGAAAAAATTTTAAAACAGTGTCTTACTATGTATCCCTGATTGGCATGGAATTAGCTATGTAGACCAGGCTGGACCAGGCTAGACCAGGCTGGCCTCGAAATCAAAGAGGTCTGCCTGCCTCCACCTCTAGAAGGTAGGAGTTAACAGTGTGAGCCACTACACTCAGCTTGATTTTTTTTTTCCAAATGGCTTTTTAAATATATTTTATTTTAAACTTTTTAAACTTATTTTTACACAGCGTATACCAGGCTAGCTCATGATTTTCCTGTCTCGGTCTTCCAGGGGTTGCGATTACAAGCATATGCCACCGTTCCCAGCTTGAATAATTGAAGGGTGCACACGCTCATGTGAGTGTGTGTGTGTGTGTGTGTGTGTGTGTGTGTGTGTGTTGTATGCACATATGTACACATGATGCTTACACACGTGTAGAGGCCAACAGAGGACAGCAGGTATCCTGCTCCATCACTCTCTGCCTTACTCCCTTGAGGCAGGGCCTCTCAAGCTGAACCTGGAGTAGACTGGCAGCAAACAGGCTCCAGCAACCCTCCTGCCATCCTGCCTCCCCCACAGCACTGAAGTGACAGGCAAGGACTTTATGCTTGGATCCTTATGCTCACACAGCAAGCACTCTTACCCGTCCAGCTATCTTGCCAGCCCCAATCATTTACTTTTAAGCAATATTAAAAAAAAAAAAAAAAAAAAAAAACAAACAAAAAAACCCCAAACAAACAAACAAACAAACAAAACCCTCCACAGAGATCTGCTCTCAATCCCTGCCTGTTATATGGAATTCAAGAAGGTAGAAGGAACAGGAAATAGGGAGTATCCCAGAATGCACTTGTCAGGCATATTTGACTTCCTCTTCTCAATCACGGATGTTACCTGCTCTTTCTGACAGCTCCTTTGAGGAATACCAACAGGAGAGAGGATGCAGTAGAAAGACATCCCAGGGCAGAAAAACCTCCAAGGGCTTGCCTGAGCATAGACAATAATTGGCACCACCATGGTTTGAATGTTTGTTGGTTCCCAAATTCAGGTGACATTTAATCACCCATGTAACACAGTAAAGAAGTGGAGTCTTTAAAAAGTGATTTGGGGCTGGAGAGATGGCTCAGTGGTTAAGAGCACTGACTGCTCTTCCAGAGGTCCTGAGTTCAATTCTCAGCAACCACATGGTGGCTCACAACCATCTGTACTGGGGTCTGATGCCCTCTTCTGGTGTGTTTGAGACAGCTACAATGTGCTCTACATAAAATAAATAAATATTAAAAAAAAAAAAAGTGATTTGCCCACGAGGGCTCTCTGCCTTATGAATGGGCCAACACCATTATCATATGAGTGGGTTCCTTACTAAAGAATAAATTCATATTCATGGTGTGGAATATGGGCTCTGGCTATGATGTGACCATTGGCCATTGCACTCCTAAACTTGACAGAGCTACCATTATCTATGAGAGCAGAAGGTATGCATGACCTTCTGGGATCCACTCCTCTCAGATTTATATAGTTAATAGTTGCTGGTATAAATTTCAATTTTTCAAACTCTACTTTTAATGATGGTTCTTAAATACTTTAACCTCTTTTCTAGCCCTCCAACTACCAGAGGTAGTAGGAAAGAAAGGATACAGGAGAAGTGGACCTGTTTAGAAATTTTTTTTTTTTTAGAGTATTTCAGGCAGGAATCTAAATCTTAGGCTTGAACAAAGAAGAAGCTTCAGGCATGAAAATGACTTTGGGCTAGGACAGGGAAGTAGGCTCAGATATTTTGGTCATCCTGATAAACCCTTAGAAATAGTGAGCACAGGAGTGATCAAGGGACTTTGCTTATTGTCCTGCTTGTTCTTTGACTATTTGCATTTATTGTATTGCTAGACCCTCAACCTAGAACTGACCTTAATACTTGCATGTAATTAAAATGGTATAAAAGCAAGAAGGAGGAGGAGGGATGGGATAGGGAGCTTATGGGAGTGGGTGGGAGAATGGGGGAAGGGGATAACACCTGAAATGTAAATAAACAAAATAACCAATAAAAAGATTTTTCAAGAAATAAAAATTAAAAAAATGGTTCTTTGGAGCAAATCCCATCTGTGTTGTCAGGAAATCAACAATTCAGGTCACAGGTCAATAGCGGCAGCTCCATCTACTCATAAACACTTCACGGATACACCAGCACTCAAGTTCGGTGATGTCAGGATAGCAAACATGAATCAGCAGTGGTGGCACTACCTAGCAGAGACAGCCAGGCCTCAGCCTCGGCACAAGTCACCAGGAGGGACCAGGAGGGATACTAGAAGTTCTCAGCTGTACCTCTCTCAAGGAAGCAAAGCTCAGTGAAGGACGGCAAAGATAGTGAGACCCACAAGCGTTGCACAGCTAACTCTATAAGCAAGCCTAGCCCTGCTTCTATCACTGGCAGTGGGGTCCTTTTTATGCCCCCAAAACAGTGTGTGTCCTCCATGGGTCTTGCTTCAGCATGTGAGTCTCAGCTGACATTGCTCTGCCAACCAGCCCAAGTCCTCAGAAGCATCAAGAAGCTGAGGCACACCACAAGGAGTCTTTTGCTATTCTCTCTATGGAGTCCCGACAAATGCAGCTCAATTACACGTCTTTAGTAAAAAATCCTTCACGTTTGCCCCAGCAAAACATCATCCAATGCAACTGACTTTCCAAAGAACCCTTGAGTTTTTACTCCATGTTGCTCTCCTCCCCAACCTCCACCCACCCACTTTATTTATCCACCTCTTGGCCACAGCAGGCACTCATGCTTGGGCCTCAAAGTCTCCAAGACTTTGAACCAGCATGTTTCTGCCCATCAGTCCTTGCTGAGTCTGTGGTACTCCATCAGAATGGCACATACAGACATGGCAGCTGCCGTCTCTGGAATATCAAATAGCCTTAGAATTATGTGGTCATTATCCCAGGGAAGCCAGCTGTTTTCCATGTGCCACCAAAGGTGGCTGTTGATCCGTCCTGCTGAGGAAGTACCATTTTATCAACAGCCAGTCTGCCCTGTCTCCATCGCAAATTGGCATTTGGGTCATGATGTCTGGTGTGAACTGAGCATCGAATTTCTTAATCCAGCTTAATCATTAGCATCTCATCAGAAGGCACGGGGTAAGATCTCCATCTGAAAAACACACTTTTGGGGGGCTTGTCATTAACCCTGAAAGTCAATGGAGCCTCCTGTCCCCATGGAAACCACCTGAAGAGGGAAATGGCTTAGATACCACTGTCTGGCATTTCTCACTTCTAGCCCTCTGATTTCCCAACACAATGTGGACTCTTCTATCCTCCAAATCCAGAGGCATTTCAAACCTTCTGGGCTCCTTTAAAATAACTAAAAGGCCCTTCTTAACAGATAACTCAAATTCCCCTGACTGCAATTTAAACAGACGCCCCTTTCTATCGAGCTGATGGACAGAACCATATAACTCAGGTGTCCCACACCACCAACCAAACTATTTTCCAACCTTCCCTGTTTTGTTTCCACCTGGATCTTGAAACTAATGGAGGGGCTTGCAGTGAGAAGCAACCATTAGATTAAAAAGATTCACGGGGAAATAATGATTGCCTAATTTAGCAGAGCAGAGAGAACTGGAACAACCTTCAAATGTCATCATCAGAGGCAGCGCTGAAATGCCTCCGTTTCCTGACACAGTTCTGTCAATTAGCTGAGGAGGACAATTACCACTCCTTTCTCTCTTTTATTCGCAAAGAACCAAAACTTTCTATGGATGATAAATGACTCCCTGGAAAATTCAATGCTGCTCCTGCTAAATTTGCACTTTTCATATTGTAAGGATTTGGGTGGACTTTTTCCCCAGTTATTTCTCATAATCAATAGGGTAAGCGACTATCTCACACAGACAGACAGACACACACACACACACACACACACACACACACACACACACGCACGACTGTGTAGAATTCAGAAACAGGGCAAGAAATCTGGCACTCTCGGATCTCTCTAAATGACCAGTGAATGAATACATCCTCAGTATCATTACTGAGGATGTGCTTAGTCAAAGGATGAAGTAAATTTCATTTCATTGTTTTAAATCCTATTCCCATTGCTGTAAAAAGAAAAGGAAATGTATTCAGATTATGACCTTTGAGAATTTCTGGACTCATTAGCGTTTTCTAACATCACGGCACAGAACTAAAGCAGGGACTAAAACAGCAATGTCCCCCCAACTGCAGTTAGTACCTCATTAATGGTGCATAATTAAGAAAGTGGCCATGTTGGTCCCCTGTCTTAGCTGACAAAGGCTCACAAATAGCATTTTTAGTCTATTATATAATAGAGCCAGATAGCAATGGTCATACCTGTTAATTCAAAAAGAGAGCTAATTTTGCTCCAGTGCTCGGACAAGGGACAAAGGGAACAGAGGGGATGGCCTCTGATGCAAATCCTGAACCAGGTTCCAGAAGCCTCTGTAGCCTTGAGGGCTTCTTCATCTGTGGAGGAGGAAAAAAATAGGTAGAAGGGAAATGCATACAGGCACCAAAGAGTAGGGAGGGAAAAATCAGAGAGGGACCTCGGAAAGGGAAAAGTCAACAGTAACTGTTCTCAGATGCCACCTGAACACCTGAGTCAGACTCTCCTCCACAAGGCCATCACAGAGGGCAGAGTAAAGGAGAGAAAATATTTCTAGGAATAAGGATCTGTAGGTGGTATCTACTGGGGAGACACTCCCACAAGGGACCCACCATGAATACAGCTCCAACCCCTAATTCTGCATGTGGTGTTATCTGTGATTACTTATGGTAGTAAGAAGTTGGGAGTCTGGAGCTGGAGATTCATGGTAGCCTACTGTAATCTTGCTTTTCTCACTTCTATGACATGACAAGAAGCAAGGCAAGGAAAGAAGGGTTTATTCTGGCTCGTAGTTTGAGGGCGGAGCCCATCATGACAGTGAGGGCATAGTGGCGGGGCTGCTCATAGCTCGGGCAGCAAGCCTTTGAACTGCTTCCTTACATGGGATAAATCGGAAAACAGAGGAACCAGGAGCTCAGGCTGAGCTCTACCCCTCAGTGACTTACTTACCTCCTCCAGCTACGTCCCACTTCCTACAGGGTCCAGAACCTGCCAAACAGCACTACCAGCTAGTGCCCAAGTTCAAAGACATAAGCCTACATAGAACCCTTTACATGGCTTTTTGCCATGTTAGGGATTAGCCTGAGCTCCTTCTCAGCAGAGCCACTGGCTTCAGAGGGTGGCTTTCAAGAAAAACTTGTATGTGCACACATTTGCTCAGCCTTGCCTGCTTTGTGCTTTCCCATGAGTCATTAACCAAAGCACATCACATGTCCAAGCTTGACTAGGAAGGAATGCCCAAGGCTCAAACATAAGACACCAACATACCAGTCAGCTACAGGGGCACATGCCCCACCAGTACCGATGCCTTCTTCATAGGCTCCACCTCTAGTCTCCACAGAGGTGTTGGAGACCACAGGACTCCTCCCTGCATATCCTCACAGTCTGTGGGATTTTTTGTTTTGTTTGGTTTTTTGCTTTTGTTTCTTTCCAGACAGGGTTTCTTTGTGTAGCCCTGGCTGTCTTGGAAGTTGCTCTGTAGACCAGGCTGGCCTCAAACTCAGAGATCCATGTGCCTCTGCCTCCGGAGTGCTGAGACTAAAGGTGTGCACCACCATCAGCCCAGCTTGTGATTTTTTTTTAACATTTAATATTTTTAGGGGAGGGGTACAAGAGACCCAGTGTGTGCGTGTGATGCTGACAGAAGTCACCTAATTTTGCAGTAACTGTGATGGATATGAAAATATCTCAGCCCCAACACAGAGACACACTCTCATAACACATGTCCAAACACATATGATGCCTCTGGTTTCCCTTTATTCTGGAGATAGTATCTTGATTTATTCCACCCCTATATGTCAGAAACACTAGAGTCCTCGGTGTGGATAGCATCTTCTCTTGCTGTCTTGGTTAATCTTCATTGTTAACAGAATTTAGAATCATCATGAAAACACCTTAAAGAGTAATTCCAGAAAGGCTTAACTGAGGACCGAAATGTCCATCTTCAATGTTGGTGGCGGTGGCAGAGGCAGCAGCCCGTGGTCGAGAGTCCCAGAATGAATAAAAAGGAGAAAATGAGAAAATGTACGCCCCTAGTGCCAGTACACAGAAGGGAGGGAGGCAGGTGGATCTTTGTGAACTCAAGACCAGCCTGATCTACACAGTGAGTTCCAGACTAGCCAGGGCTAGAGAGAGAAACCGTGTCACCACAAAAAAGAAAAAGAAAGAAAGAAAGAAAGAAAGAAAGAAAGAAAGAAAGAAAGAAAGAAAGAAAGAAAGCAAAAAAAAATTAAAGAGGAAAAAATTAGCTGGGCATCAGCATTGCATACCTCTCCCTTCCTGACTACAGAAGCAGTGTGACCAGCAACTCCTGTCTCCATGGTTTTCCCGCCATGATAGTCCATATTTCAAACTGTGAGCCAAGCTGGAGAGATGGCTCAGTGGTTAACAGCACTGGCTGCTCTTCCAGAGGTCCTGAGTTCAATTCCCAGCAACCAGAAGGTGACCCATGGCCATCTATAGTGGGACCTCATGCCCTCCTCTGGCATGCCAATGTACATACAGATAGAGCACTCATATACATAAAATAAATAAATAAACAAACAAACAGTGAGCCACGAGAACTCTTCTTCAAATTGTTCTTGCCAGGTGCTTTGTCACAACAGCACATTAACTGCCATCCATTGCCAATCCCTGTCCTCTGCATCCTGGTGCTTCTTACCATCTGGGTGGCTCTCCTAATTAGTCACCCCCAAACATAGCTCCACTATTTTCCTCGGAACAGGAACCCAGATCTCTGCTTGACCAACAAGGCGGACTGCACTTCGGTCATAGCAGCCTGGCTTTCAGACTCCCAGTCACACCCACCTTTCTCCACTTTCTCAGATATCCTACCCAGCCTTCTACCTGGTCAAGTCCAGGTCCACAATCAAATTTCAAGTACCACTTGTCCAAGAAAGTCATACTGATTCCTCAATATGACGGTGTGACTCTCCTTATCCACTCATCCCTCAGAGCTCTCCACAGCATCTCCACAGCATGCATTGTGAGGATGGAAAGTCTAGAAACAAGTTGACTTGTGCTTGCCTAGCACAGTACCACTGACAATAAACACGTATTGAACATTCGCTATGAATTCATGTCGTGGATACTGCAGTAACAAACCCTACCTGCCTGAAGCTTCCAGACTGGTTGGAGAAGCTAGGAAAAAAATTGCATTTACACACTGATGATGGTAAGTCCCAAATCATTGAAGCATACTAAAGGGATAGAGAGTGACAAAGAAGATAGTGTTTTTCTTTTTCTCCATTTCATTAGCATATAGTAATTGCAAGAGATTGGTTTTCATTATGACATTTTTATACACACATATAATAAGCTGATTATATTCACCCCTTGTGGAGATGTTATTTCTGATAGGATATCTACAGCAAGTTTCTCTGAAGGGGTGACATTTGATTAGAGACCTAAGTAAAATAAGGGACAAATCATGGGACCCTCTAAGGAAGAATTTTCTAGACGAGAAGACAGCAAGGGCAAGATGCCTGAGGATCAAGCATGCTCCAAATGCATGGCTAGCCCTCAAAAGGCTGAGCTGAGGAAGGGCTGGTAAGAAGTGAGGATAGAAAAGGGCCTGAAACTGGAAGCCAGGATGAGTGGGTGTGTTTTTTAGGGATGCTGTCACAAAGCCACAAACTGGATGGCCTAAACAACAGACATGCATCCTCTCTCTCAGAGTCCACTATTAAGGTGATAGCTTAGTAGGTTCCCTCAGATCTACCTCTGGCCTCTCTCCCAGCTCTTCATGACCGCCACCCTCTGTGCTCCTTGGCATGTAGGTGCCCAGCCCCAATCTCCATCCCTGCTGCCACGTGGTTACATTTCCCTTTGCGTCTCCTCTTTCTATTTCTTTGTTTTGCTTTGAGATGGGGTCTTGACATGTATGTAGCCGAGGCTGGCCGTGGGCATGAGGTCCTCTGCACCAACTTCACAAATGCCAAGGTTATAGGCATGCATCACCACGCCCACCTTCTCCTCTTGTTCAAAGGACACTAGTTGTACTAGATGAAGAGCCCACCCTGGCCCGATATGACCACGTGTGAGTCCCTCGAAGTATGTTCACATTCTGAGGTTCAGGGAAGGACGGTGTTGGAGAACCACTATTCAACATACTGCAGTGAGAACCTGGGGCTCTACTTCACTGTGTGAGAGCAAATGAGTGAGCAGACAAATGCTGAGCTGCGTGACAGCCAGGTGAAACAATGCAGGATGAGCCTTTGTGAGCTCCCTGTTGGATGCTGGCTGCCCTTACCTCTCCACGCTCATTCTGCAGGGATACTCAAAATGCATTGCTCTTAAAAATCTGTCCGTCCGGGATGCATAGAGACATCTCCAACCAAAAACGCAGCCACACTCACGGGTCCCCTAACAGGCAGCCTCTTCCCTGTCTCTCCCAATTTCAAACTCAGTTCTCCCTGCTTCGTAATTAGGCCTGAATTTGGGTCCATCCAACATAATGACAAGTGCCCAGAGAGGACCGATCTTATTTCCCTGCTCAGCCCTCATTATAAGTCTCAGCTGATGGGCTGCTAAGTCCTGACACCACACATTTATTTAGAGTCACAAACACCTGTGACCAGAAAAAAACCAGGCCAGCAAAAAAGGCTTGTCTCATCCCCTCCCCCACCCCAGTTTCCAGAGGGAAGTTCATCTTCCTGCCGCCCCCACAGACAGAAGACAGAAGCCAAGAAGGCAAGGCTCCCCGCCTGAGCACCTGAGAAGGCCTTGCTCAGCTTCCCTGGTAATATAGCCCGTCCCAGGTGAAGGTGCTAGCCCACCATGGGTTAAAGAAATAATTATTGTGGGACTGGGAGAGTTGGTAAACAGCCCTCGCCTAAGGAGGAAGCAGGTTTGTTTCCTGAGCCCAGCTGAGAAATACAATTAAGTTGTAATATTTTGTCAGGGCTTTTCCCTCCTCCTTACTGTTTATCAGTGTTAAGAGACAATTTCCACTTTGCAATTCTCCAGGATGGTGAGTGTAGCTCACAGCAGGCAGGTAAAATTAAACTGCCTGTCACAAGACACTGGCCTTGCATGTTGCTACACACACTGAACCAACAAAATGAGAGTTCTGGGTACCAAAGATCTGCTGACTGGAAACTCTGACAACTGGACACAGGTCAGCGATGGCTCCTTTGACTTTTCTATTACTCAGACTCTTCAACAGAAACATGTGGGATCCCCTACACTTGGGCGAGCTGTCCTGTCTTCTCCATATATAAGGATCTCATATAAGGGTCTCTGGTTCCCCAGGAACAATGAGGTCTATGTCCTAGTTAGCTTCCTGTATTGCTATGATAAAGCATCGACCAAAACCAACTTTGAGAAGAAAGATTTGGTTTACATGTCCCGGTCCATCATTGAAGGAAGTCAGGGCAGAAACTCAAGACAGGAAGCCGAAGGAAGGAACAGAAGCAGAAGCCATGGAGGAACGCTTTGCTTGCTTGCTTGCTTGCTTGCTTGCTTGCTTGCTTGCTTGCTTGCTTGCTTGCTTGCTTGCTCACTGGCTGGCTCTTCATGGCTTGCTCAGCCTGCTTTCTTCTAGAACCCAGGTCCACCTGCCCAGGGGTGACCTCGCCCACAGTGGCTGAATACTCCCACATCAATCTTTAATCAAGAAAATGCCTCACAGACATGCCCAAAGGCCAATCTGATGGAGGCAGTTCCTCTGCTGAGGTGCCCTCTTCTTCGAGTGACTCCAATTTGTGTCAAGTTGACAAAAACTAGCCAGCACACTCCATCAGGAGCCTCCCCTCCTGGAAGAAACCTATCTTACCTAGCACCTAGCAGAGTTAACCCATTCCTCCACTGAGCCTCAGAGAACATGACCATCCAAATGAGGTACAGCATCTCAGAAGGTTCATATTTAGCCAATCTCAAAATCCCATCAGCCTTGGATCGCTCTTCATTTTTCTTCACTGAATAACTAAGAATATGTTGACTCTGTTGTCCTAAACTTAATTCACACTAGAGACAGGAGTGTTGGCACATCTCTATAATGCCACCCCACAGGAAGCTGAGGCAGGAGGATTGGTGAGAGGGCTCAAGGCTAGCCTAAGCTAGATAGTGAGTCCCAGGCTACCCAAGTCTATGATAGCAAGATTATGTCTCAAGAAAACAACAACAAACGGGTATACACCAAAAGACTTGTACGTGAATGTTCTGGCAGCTTTATGCAAAATAGTCCAAAGCTAGAAACAACTGGAATCTCCACTAACAGAGAAAGAGATAAAAACTGTAAAAACTGAGCCCACATAACAAAATAACGTTCCTCAGTAAATCAGGCCAGTGAGATGCAACAAGCCAGTGACGTGGCACCATAAAAATGACTCTCACAGTTGAGAGTTTGAGTGAAAGAGACCGGTACCCTCTGAAGCACACTGATTTATGCAGGCAAGCCAGAATGGTAGTTATCCCTAGGCAGGGTAAAGGGAACAGGATAGGCTAGGACGTTTTCTCAGCTGATAGAAAATTTCTGTACCTTTATCATCCTCGTAGTCACACAGTTGTACACAATTGTAAAGAGTCATCAAGACACACACTTCAGATGCATTCCTTTGACTGTACGTAGATGAAACCTCTATAAAGAATCTCTAAAATTTACTCACCACATCTCGTGACTTAAGTGGTATCTGCCTTTCCAAGCAATCAGACTGTCCAAGCCTCCAGCAATCTGCTTAAAATAGGTCTTGTTCAATATTAAGTGGAAACTTAAAGATTCTTTGGAAAGTCAGTTGTGTTAGACATTTTGCTGGAGCAAACGTGTGAAGGATTGTTTAGGTGAATCGGTCACTGTGAAAGGCTGTCCTGCTAAAGCAGGCACGCAAAAGAACACATGATGAAAGATTCTTTGCTGACGACACACATGTATCGGTGTGCATTTGTTGGGACTCCATAGAGTGAAACATGCCAAAAAAATTTTCTGGTGGTGTGCTGCAGTTTCTTGCCACTTCCTCGAGCTGATTGGCAGAGTGATGTCAGCTGAGGCAAAACACGTGGAGGACATGTGATGTTTGGAGGGTATAAAAAGTACTCGACGGTGATGAAGGCTTGCTTATAGAGCTAGCTGTACAATACTTGTGGGTCTTGAGTCTTCATTCATCTTCACTTCCCTGAGAGAGGCACAGATGATAATTTCTCTTGGTGTTCCTCCTGGTCCCTCTTGTTAACTATTGCCAAGGCTGAGGCCTGGCTGTCTGCTCCGTAGTGCCACCACTGCTGATCTGCTATCCCAACTCTACCAAACTGTACTGCTGATGTACCCATAAAGTGTTTGCAAGTAGATCGAACTGCTGCTGCTGACCTGTAAACCGAACTACCGATTCCAAACAGCACAGATGGGAATTGCTCCAGAGAACTTTTCTAAGCAGGTTCACGTCCCACCCACCCTATCCTTTCTTTCCCGCTACCTCTGATAGATGGTGGGCTAAAAAAGAGGTTTAAAGCATTTAAGAACCATCATTAAAAATGGGTTTTGAAACAATTAAAGTTACACTTGGGCTCCTGGATAGATAGATAAGAATGGATGGATAGATGAAGGATGGATAGATAGATGGATGCATATGTGCATAAGGATGGTTGGATGGATAGATAGATGGATAGATGGATGTACAGATGAAAGATGGATGGATAGATGAAAGATGGATGGATAGATGGATGGATGGATGAATGGATGAAGGATATTGAAGATGGATGGATACATAAGGATGGATGAATGAAGGATGAATGGATAGAGTGTGAATGAATTATGAATGGATGGATGGATGGATGGAGTTCGCATCATGCTAGCACTTTGACTTTCAGAGACTGACCTGCAGTGCTGAATTGCTCTCACAGATGGACTGAATCTGTACCCACTCACATTCACCTGGTCCTCCAGGTGCCAACAGCACACAGCAGGGAGATGAGCAGTGTGTGACCGGATAAAAGTCTGAAGTTGCACATTCACAAGGAAATAAAACCATAATGTAGGCCCAGACAGTTTACCATTATTTGAGGTGCTATGAAACGATGCTTAACAACTTTAATGAAGGAAAGCAAACCTTAAATACGTCAAACTTGAGACCAAAGCAACTTGCATTAAGTGTCTTGACAATTGTGACTGGTGCCCAATTGGTTAGATCTATAGAGGATGGGGGTTGGTGAGGATCAAACTCAAGATCTCACAGACATTAGGCAAGTGCTACATCACTGAGCCATGCCTCTAACTAAGGCTAAGGTCAAAATTCTCTTAATGGATGAGAGGTATGCCTCCAAATTAACTGAGAAGATGGAAGACAAACTTGTAGTTACATTAGTTACGCTCCTATTGCTGTGACAAAACATAATGACCAAGGCAACTTATAGAGGAAAGCATTTACTTGGGTTTGTGGCTTCAGAAAGTTGGAGTCCATGACAGCAGAGCAAAGGCATGGAGGCAGGAACAGCAGAGAATTCTCATCTTGATCCACAAGCAAGATGTGTTGTCACCAAAGATTTGTGCAAAAAGACAAGTGCTGAAGACAGATTCCAAGTGGTCAGAAAGGAAAGGAGGTGAGTCAACCAGCCTTTGTAGCCTAGTCTTTTCCATTTAACTTTAGATAGTTAAAATAGAATGTTTGCTCTCCATGCCTACTCCCTATGTGTTTGCAGAGAGTACTGGTAAGTTCTAGAACATTCTAGAAGGTAGGGGTAGCTCTGTTGACTCTAAAACTCTGTTTGTAAAGGACCATGAAATTCTTCTCCTGGTCTTTATGGCCTCACTCACTGATCCTGTGCCCCCAGTTTTATACACCTTACCCACATCTTCATCCTCAGAGCCTGCCACTGAAGACTTAGGAAGCCGACCAACACAGGAGGCTACTCACTTCTCTCAAAAAGGTAGCTTGCAGACACAATGTCACATACACTGGCTGGTCACAGTATCAGACAGGGTTACCTGGTTGACTTGGCAACCCACCGTTCCTCTCTCTGTGTTGTAACTGCAGAAACTGTCTAAATCCATTTGGTCTAAAGCTGAATATAATTTCTCAGAACCACCCTTGAGCAAAATCACAGGTAGTGCTGAAGCTTCAAACAAAGTGAACCTCGTCATCCAATAAATGCTGCGTTCTGTGGACTTAGAATCCCTCGTTTGTGTCTCAAAATCATCCTCCAAAAATAAAAATGAGTGTTTCCATTTATTTGCATTTGTGAATGATGGCTTTATTTTTTAAAAAGAAAATAAATACTATACTACTATAGGACAATACAATACAATAAAGCACACACACCTGCTTTGAGAGATTAAAAAAAAAAATCCTAAATTTTAGTCCTCCAGAAACATCTTACGAATGACCCAGACAAACCCAGATTTTAAATCAAGGTAGGAAAGAAAGTATTCTCGTTTCCCTTTCTCATTGCCGTAACAACAAAGTACCTAACACTTCCTTCCTTAAGGAAGGGAAGATCTATCTGGGCTCACGGTTTGAGCATCCAGTCCATCAAGGGGGGAAAAAAAACCATGGCAGCTGGTCACACAGCACAGCCGGGAAGGAGAATGAATGCTGGCACTCAGCAGGCTCTTCTTCATCTTTAACCATGTAGGTAAGGGGTAGGGGTACACTCACCCTTGTATGCACATGTAGGGGGTATACATTCACCCTATAGGCTCATGGGGGTGGGGGGAGTACATTCACTCTGTATGCACATGCGGTGGCCAGAGGTTGGTGTTGGGTGTATCCTTATTACTCTCTGCCTTATTCTTTGAGTTAGGGTCTCTCACTAACCCTGTAGCTTGCCATCTCTGCATGAGTGTCTAGCCAGCAAGTCTGTGGAATTTGTGTGTCTCCCTCCACTGGGACTGGGGTTGCAGATGCACCCTGCTGTGTCCCCCTCCTAGGTATGGAGAATTTGAACTCAGGTTCTCGTTCTTGTACAATGAATCCTTTACCCACTGAGCCACCTCCACAGTCTCTCTCTCTATCAACTTTTTTATTCAGTCCAGGACTCCAGCCCGTGGCATGGTGCCACCCACATTCAGAACGGCTCTTCCCACCTCAGGTAAACCTCTGGAAAAAAGCCCTCACAGACACACTCAAAGCTGTGTCTCCTAGGTGACCCTAAACTTAAGCAAGTTGACATTCATGATTAACCGTCACAGAGAGTCTCCAGTTCCATGTGCCCTTACTTAACACAGAATTGCAACTACTTTAGTCATGTACCTTTCTAGACTAGATTGCAGGCAGTGAGCCTAGGGAAAGTCCTGGTGAAGGGAAGGAGGCAGCTGTAGGGAATACACCAAAAAGGACCAGCACTACGTGTGTGTCTGAGGACATTCACAACGGTCACCTTGGGTCCACAGAACAGAGGTTTATTCATAACCCAGAATGGAGAAAAATGGGGTCTACATGACTCAAGGTTGGCTGTGGACTGTTGTGGCTGTTTATGAGTTCGTAGGGTTTGTTGTATGACGTTCTGACTTTCATTTATGCTGGGAATTTCTTTCAATATAGTCCAAAGAGTCTTTTAAGGATAAATTGATTTTAGGGCATTCTGCTTTAAAAGGGTAGATATCATATTATGCATTTTAAAACTATGTCTTTCAACAGCAATTCAACTAAAATAAGAAGGCACTTTTTAAAAATGCTCTAAAAAGTTTATCTCTCTAAAAATAACTCAACTCTTGTCAGTAATGGAGGAAGAGAGTCTATGGGTATTTATCGATCTCTGACTCTGTCTTCCTCACTCCCTCCAGCTCTTTTTCTCTCTTTTCCTCCCTTGCAGTCTTTGTCAGGTTCCAAATCTATTCTTCCCCCCACCCACCCACCCTCGCTTTTCAAGACAGGGTTTCTCTATGTAGCCTTGGCTGTCCTGGAATTAATTCTGTAGACTAGGCTCAAACTCAGAGATTCGCCTGCTTCTGCCTCCCAAGTGCTGAGATTAAATGTGTGTGCCACCTCCACCTGCCCCCCCCAAATCTATTCTTTCTGCACTAAGAATCTATCTCTCCACATGGGTCAACCACCTCTCAAATGTACAGCTCAAGGCATCTCTGTGAGAATGAGTTGTGAGGATACTGGATCTCCTACCATGTCCTGCCTCCATCCCCAGCCTCTCCTCCCCTCTGTTCACCTTCCTCCCCTCTGTTCACCCTCCTCCCCTCTGTACACTCTCCTCCCCTCTGTACACCCTCCTCCCCTCTGCAGTCCCTCTTCCAGCCAGTCCATTTTAACCTTAAATATCTCTCAGGTCCATCCCTACTCTTCATTTCAGCTGCCCACATGCTCAGCTACTTTGCTGTCCTTGAATCTGATGATACCTGTGAGAAAATACAAACAAAGCCAAGATAGCCTTAGCCACATGGATCATCAGAAGTTTCCTATCTAATAAAATACATTTTAAAACAGAACCATTCTTTTGAGATGGGAATGTACCTCAGTGGTCAAGCACTGTTCTAGTAACCATGAGGCTCTGGGTTCAGTCTTCCACTCCAAAAATGCAATAAATAATTCCTTGGCAGTGTTGTTTAAGTAAAAATAAAGACAGAGAATGGGGGAATGGAACCATTTCCCAGTTTCTTGCATCTGGACTCACCTTGGGACTTGTTTTGGATAATGGAGAGCTCACAGTAACATATGCGGAGGAGATAGCAAAGCATGTTCATATCAAGTCTTGCCCTCTCTTCTGTGCAAGGAACCATACAGGAATGATCACAGCCGGCCTCCTGGAAAATATAAGACTGGGGGTTTTCAGGGTTGGTGGTGGCGGGGGAGAGACTGAAGCATCTCAGCCATCAGCCTGCCAACCACCCACCCGTGTGAGTGAGACCTACCAGATTACACACAGGCCAAGGCACAAGCTGCCCACAGGTGATGTGATGATGTCCAGCTGAGGATATTCAAGCCACCTCACATCAGGAGAATCACTACTATGCTACAGGCATGAGTCAACATGTTTTAGGGTAGTGGTTCTCAACCTGCAGGTCGCAGCCTCTTCGGAAAACCTCTATCTCCAAAATTATTTACATTACGAGTTATAATAGTAGCAAAATAACAGTTGTGACGTAGCAACAAAAATAATTTAGTGGCTGGGGGTTACCATGCATGAGGAACTGTATTAAGGGGGTGCAGCATTAGGAAGGTTGAGAACCACCATCTTAGGCTGCTGTACACCAAAGCTGGTGGATACTTCTCTACCACTGCCGAAGCCTTCAGATTAATGATGTCCACTTTCCCTGCTGCCAAGCAGACAGGATGGAATCTGCTATTTGTAACCATTGCTTCATGTGCTTTTCCACACCAGTTTCAGAGGCTCATTCCCTGCAGGTCATCACCATGTGACTCTGGGTGAACCCTCCATGCATGTGTCAGAAATCAACAGTCAATACAAGAACTCCTCGGTGCATGGAGAATCTCATATCCAAAGAAAACACAGCAGGAGTCAGGCTAGATGGATTTCAAGACTTGCCCACTAGGATGGCTGAATAGGTATGGCCCCCTAGACTCGTATGTTTGAATGCTTGACCCACAAGGAGTGGCATTATTAAGAGGTGTGGCCTTGTTGGAAAAGGTGTGACCTTGTTGGTGTGTCACTGTGGAGATGGGGCTTTGAGATTATAAAATGCTCAAGCTATGCCCAGTATTGCACACAGTCTCTTTCTGCTGCCTGCAGATCAAGATGTAGACCTCTTGGCTCCTCCAGCATCATGTCTGCCTGCACGCTGCCATGCTTCCCACCATGATGACAGTGGACTGAACCTCTGAAACTGTAAGCCAGCCTCAATTAAACGTTTGCCTTTCTAAGAGTTGCCCTGGTTACAGTGTCTCTTCACAGCAATGGAAACCCTAACTAAGACACCCACATGGCCTTCACCAACTCTGCTTACTGTTGGCAGAGCCTGTCACTGAGAAATATGGGATTTGATTCAGGTCCCAGACAAGTTTCCTTGCCAAGCAGCTGCTGCCCTTTTCTGCTGCTAAGAACCACTTTCCCAACCCCTGTTTGGTCATTCATACCTGCATCTATTTGGTAATTTGTATATGTAGCAACCATTTCTATTCTACTGGTGAAATCCCCCTTGTGGCTGACCAGGCTCCCAGCCATTCCTCCCCCAGCCACCCTCCCCCTACTGTCCCTCCAGCTCATTTCTCCCCTCTCTCTCCTCTGCTCACCCTGGATTCCTAACTCCTCATTATACACAAACAGCATGCTTGATCGGCAGTTTCCACACATGCATGGATGATTTGCTCCACGTGATCTCTCATCCTCTGAGCTAAACCTGGGCTTGTTTGCATGGCCGGTAGCTTTGCCTGTTTCAGAGGGAAAGAAATGAAGCATATGACACCTAGGCTCAGAACTGGCACTTGGTCACAGTTCCACTGACCATAGCCTGTCAGAGACTAACCTACATCAAGGGCTAAGGAACCAAACTCAATTCTCCAGGGCAGAAGTGGCAAAGTCACAGAGCAACAAGATATTGACTCATGGACAGAAGAAACCGGGATCACATTTTCATTCAGCCCTATTGGCATAGATCCAGAAGGACACCTCTGAGAAGTGCCCCAGTCTAACAAGAAGGGAGATGAAAACCTTTAGCTGAATAGAATATGAGAGAGTCAGCCTTGGCAGCACACACCTGTAATCCCAGCACATAGGAGGCTGACACAAGAGGATCATGAGTTTCAAGCCAGCCTGGCTTACAAAGAGATAATCCTTTCTTTAAAATGTAAAATGAGGCCAGATGTAATGGCGCACACATATGATCTCAGCATTTGCGGGAGGGGGGAGACAGAAAGGTCAGGAGTTCAAAGTTACAGGCAAAGTCAAGGCCAGCCTGAGTTATGCAAGACTGACCCCATATACAAAACACCAAAAATAGAAAGAAGAAGGAAGGAAGGTTGGAAGGAAGGAAGGAAGGAAGGAAGGAAGGAAGGAAGGAAGGAAGGAAGAAGGGAAAGAGGGAAGGAGGGAAGGAGGGAAGGAGGGAAGGAGGGAAGGAAGAGGGGAAAGAAAAGAGGGAAGGAGGGAAGGAGGGAGAAAGACAGGAGATTGCATGGTCCCTCACATGATGCTTCAGTATCATGTCAGTTGGGTCCACACATACAACAGTCACGTTTGTTCATTTCCTTATATTTTGGTTCTTTCAAGAATTCTCTCTGACCTTAGAGTATGGGGTGACCGAAGCACCATTCCAAAGGGTAGATACGATACCATGGTGTCCACACGGACTCTGCAGTGGTATCTATGCCTACATGAGTGTCACTGCTGTTTATGTCCTTTCCCGTCTGCCTGCTCTCTGGCAACCATTCCGCCTCTGTAAAACGCACATAGAGTCTGTCAGGTAAGGCTAAGAGAAAGCATGCCGACCAACTGGAGAAGCATATAACACGAAATAAATGCAGCAAACAAGGATTAAAATGAGGATTATTTCAGAAGAAAAATATGTGGCTTCTTTCCATAAACCATTTCCCACATTTCTTTTAAAAAATAAACTATTTGTGGGCTGGAGACAGCTTATCAGTTCACAGCGCTGGCTGCTCTTGCAGAGGACCCGGGTTCAATTCCCAGCACCCCCCATGGCAGTTTACAACTGTCTGTAACTCCAGTTCCAGGGGATCTCATGTTCTCTCCTGGCCTTCTTGGGCACTGCACATAGGCAGTACATAGACATACATACAGACAAAACATCCATAGACATGAAATTTTTAAAAAATAAAGGAATAAACCCTTCAGACCAGATCATTGACTAACAATCCCACGAGATGCTCTAGTTAGCTGACCCTTGAAGAGTCGTGGAAACCTTCACATTGCTTATGACTTTTCAAAGCCCCTTTCTACCAAGGCTAAACAATACTAATCTCTCACTGCCACTCACAAAGCAAAGCCTAGCCCCTTAAATATATCACCAGAGAATGCTAGACATTTTGTGTGTGTGTGTGTGTGTGTGTGTGTGTAAGAGAGAGAGAATGCTAGACATTTTGTGTGTGTGTGTGTGTGTGTGTGTATGAGAGAGAGAAAGAGAGAGAGAGAGAGAGAGAGAGAGAGAGAGAGATCAAGGAAGCCAGAGGCTTCAGCCAGTCCAGACAGTACAGTTCAGAGGAAATTAGACTCTAATTCAGAATTTAGATGGCTAAAGGGAAAATGAGGTGGTGTTATAGGCTCAGGGGGCACTTCTGCAAACCCCAAAGAAATGAAGCTCCAGTCTAGGCGGTGGATGACCTTCTGGGATTTGGACCGATAACTGGGATGGATCAAGTGGATTATCAAGGCTTTAACTAGGCTGATTGCATCCTTTCAGGCTCAATCACAGAGGCACTTCACTGGAAGGAAAGGGCTCCATCCTGGTGAGGAGTTTAGAGACAGGAAGCTTATGGCTTCCACGGGGTGGGGCTCAACACAGTCTGGGAGGCTAAGATGCAGGGCAGCTTCTGTGTGCGGCTGGATGGGCGAAGATGGAAGATATTTGCTTTGCAAAACAAACCGCGTGCTCATGCCCACCTGCACATTCAGATTTACTACCCAACCACTGTCCAGGAAGCAAAACTTCGTGTCTGACAAGGAAAGGACAGTTGAGACTGGGGATTGCAATGACTAAGAAATGACAGACACCATCCTTTGAGTCAGAGTAGCACAGAGACTGAGAGGTGATTGTGGCTTTGTTCTTTGTTGGCAAAAGTGGACTCCTGGGGCTGGCACACCCACCAAGAATGAAGAAGTACTCTGTAGGCTTCCTGTCAGTCCCTTACACTGGCCAACCTGTCCTCATTCTCCCCAAAATCTTATCCCTTCCTTCATCCACAAGCCCCAGGCTTAGAGGCTAACCCTGGTCAGTGATCTTCCTGATCCAGAGACAGAGAGTGAATATAATAGACTTCACAGGCTAAAGGGTCTCCATTGCTACCCCTCAACTCCACTGCAGCCATAGGCAATATGTAAATTGGTAAGAATAGCTGTTTTTATAAAACTTTATTTATGGACACTGAATGTGAGTTTCGTGTAACTTTTACACGTTGTGAAATATATTCTTTTGATTATTCTTTCCCCAGCCATTTAAAACTGGAAAGCCTATTCCTAGCTCCCACACCACATAAAACCAGGTTGGCAGGCAGAATTTATCCCAGGAGCTTGCTAAGTCTTCATGTGGCCAATGCATAATATTCTGAGACATGAATATCTAGTGCCGTGACTGAAATACCAGCCTTCCCCAAGGCAAAACGAATATTGAAGTATCAGGGGTCCATTTTATTTCAAAACTGGCCCAAAATGTAGAGAACAGCTAGCCATGGATACCATCTCCACTGACCACGGATGCCCATCCCCACTGACCACGGATCTCCATCCCCACTGACCATGGATCCCCATCCCCACTGACCACGGATCCCATCCCCACTGACCACAGATCCCATCCCCACTGACCACGGATCCCCATCTCCACTGACCACAGATGCAAATCTCCACTGACCATGGATGCAAATCTCCACTGACCACGGATTCCCCATCCCCACTGACCACGGATCCCCATCCCCACTGACCATGGATGCCCATCTCCAATTAACACATCTACAAACAACCTCTACACATAAGGCTCAGGGAACCCTGTGGAAGAAGAGAAGAAAGACTGTAAGAGCCAGTGGACCAGGAGGTCTTCTATGGTGTCTTCTACATATGCCAGAGACACGCCCATAAAATCTTAACAATATGGTTGCCTAAACAAGACCTTCAATGACAGTACAAACTGGCAGGCCACTGTGCGTGTGATAAAAGCCATGACCAAAAGCAACTTGGGAAGAAAAGAGTTTATTTCATTTTATATCTTACTGTCCTTCGTGGAGGTAAGTCAGAGCAGGAATCTGAAGCAGAGGCCATGAACAGGTGCTACTGACAGGCTTACTCCCCATGGCTTGCCCAGCCTGCTGTCTTATACAATCTAGAACCACCTGCCCAGGGTTGGCACCATCCACCATGGGCTTTGGGCTGTATCAATCATTAATCAAGAAAACACCACACAGATTTGCCCACTGAACAATCTAATTAAGACATTTCCTCAACAGAGATCCCTTCTTCCCAAGTGTCCCTAGCTTGTGTCGAGTTGACAGAAAACTAGCCAGTGCAGCCGCACCCTGCATAAAGAGCCTCACCTCAGGCAACTAAAGGCTAAGAGAAGGAGAATCAGCCCTAAAGTTAAATACATAGGAGCAACATTAAATAAACTTGGCAGCGTGTATTTATCTACACAATATAGTATAGTCACAGCAATGAAGATAATAAAAGGACTAAGCCTTCATCTAAGCAAGCACAGTATCCTGAGAAATAAATAGCCAATACTGGGGTTGAAATACCAACATTTTCCAGATTGGTAACAATAATAATTAAAATAAAGGAGATCATGAGTTTGCAAAGGAGTTAGGGTTGGGGCCAGAGGAGGAGTTGGAGGCAGAGGGAGAGGAAGGTAGAAATGATATAAACTCATGTGTGAAGTTCTCAAGCAAAATAATAAAATACATATAATAAAAATGATTTTTTTTCTAAAGTCCACTTTCCCCAGTTGCCAGCTCTCAGCAGCTTCCTACTATTCTATACCGTGCTGCATGCTGGGAAGTAGGCCAACCATACAGAAAAGATATTCTAGAGCTGATGGTTGACAGGGAGACCTCGGATGGAATTGTGGGAGGACCAGTCTGAGCAGGAAAAGAGACTGTGTCAAAAAGAACGTGGAATCCACATCACTGAGCGCACAGTAGGTCTTGAACGCAACCCAAAGCCAAGCCAGGTCCAACAAGGCCCGTGTTGTGCCAAGTGGTTCTCACGTGACTCCAGAATGCCCTGAGAAAACCCTCTTCCCGAGTCTTGCTGTTAGTGAGGCCACAGCTTGAACCGTGGGTGGGTCAGAAAGAACTGGTTTCTATTTGGTGTTTAGGATGCAGGACGGAGGGTGCAGAATCGTGAAAACAAAAGCAAGCTACTAACACTCCAACCGCAGAGCTGAGGCAGGGCCTAACATCTGTCTGAAGGCGAATTTACCAATTGTAACTCAGATCTTAACATCTTCTGGGCAACAACAGTCGTTTACACGCAGCCTCTGAAAACGGTGTTATTCTGTCTCCCCAGCCTGTGAAGGGCGCAGAGCGCAATCTGCACTTGCTTATTTTGTATCTAAGCAACTGTCAGATTCCATATCTACTAATAAGAAAGGGTATAATTATACCCTGATACTTTAATTAGCAGCAGATGCCAGTGTTTGTGAAGAAAATGTAAGATTTTAGAGCCCAATTATATGCAAACTTCAGGGGCCTGATGTCGGACCTCTAATTCACCCTGTAGGCCAGCAGAGACCAGAGGAAAGGACCACAGACTGCACCAGCCTTGGCCCCGTGAGGAGGAACGGGGCCCAATTTGCATGGGATTTTCATATCATTGCCTATCAGGGTGGGCCTGTGTTCTCCAGGCTCATTCCAGAAAGCATGATAACACGTCTCACTTACTAATTCTCCATTTCTTTTATTCACAAAGCTTAAGCAATATACCCTAACAAGAGAGCAAAAACCCAGAATCTGAGGAAGTGGGGCAGCCCACTGCAACCTGTGATTGGGTCCTTTGGACAGCAACTTCCTGAGAATGCTTTTGGGCTCTGCTGTGGCAGAAGGTATATATCCTCGGGCCAGAAAAAAAAAAAGAATTTAAAAAGCATTTAACTAGCTCAGTTTAATTTTCTTTCTCAGAGTACAAGGCAAGTTACTATAATAAAATAGAAACTTTCTTCTTAAAGTTTCAAAGTATTTGTCTTGTATTAATCCTTCCTCTGGGGAAGGACAAGAGTGATCAACTATGTCCTTGGAGTCTCCAAGTTAGTCATCTTTGACTGGTAACGTGCAAAATTCTCTTGAGACTTAAAATAGCATCAGATTTCTTTTTCTTTTTCTTTTCTTTTTTTGTTGTCGTTTTGTTTATTTGTTTTGTATTTTTCCGAGACAGGGTTTCTCTGGGTAGCTTTGGCTTTTACGGCACTCAATCTGTAGATCAGGCTAGCCTCAAACTCAGAGATTCACCGGCTTCTGCCTCCTGAGTGCTGGGATCAGAGGTGTGTACCACCACCTCCCAGCTCAGAATTTTTTTTACAGGGTCAGGAGAGGCTGGGGCTGAAGCCCCTTTGGTAGAGTGCACACCTAGCATGCATGAACATTCCATCCCTGGCCCATAGAAACTGGGTGTGGTGGCCATGCCAGTAACCTCAGAGCACTGAGGAAGCAGAGAGAGACAAGAGACTCAGAAATTCAAGGTTACCTTCAGCTACACAATATGTTAAGGTCAGCCTGGGCTACACAAAACCTTTCTCAATAAAAACAAAATAACATTGAAAATTAAAAAGGTAGAAGGAAAAAAGAGAAAGGAAAAAGAGAGTTTAAGAGAGAAGAAAGAGAAAGGAAAGAAGGGAAGGAGGAAAGGAAGGAAAAAAGAAGGAAGGGGGAGGAAGGAGAGAGGAAGGGAAGGATGGAGGGAAGGAAGGATGGAGGGAAGGAGAAAAGGGAAGGAGAGAGGGAGGGAAGAAAGAAGGAAGGGAGGAGGAGGGAGGAAGGGAAGGAGGAAGGGAGGGGAGAGAGAGCAGCACAGATTAGACTTGTGCTTCATGTCCCCAGTGTCTTCAGTCCTCAGCACAGAGCCTGACACGTATCTGCTTGTCTTGGCTTTGCTAAAATGGGCACAGTGTATCTCTCTCAGAGCCTCCAACAAGACAAGGCTAAGACATGTTCTCACATCCAGCCTACAATCCACAAACCCTACCACCACTAAGCCTGCAGATTTGCACAGTATCAGCAATCTCACCAAGCCTCAATTTCAGTTAACGACAGATAGTCACTTGAAAAAAAAATCAGAGTCTAAACTTGAACACTGAAGTCTCTAAAACCAGTGTCTGCACCTATCTGTCATGACCCCGGGTTATTTCAGACAGCACTGCCATCAAATAGGCTGGAATTAGTCTGTTTTTTTTTTTTTAATGGGTTCCCCAAATACATTTTCAACTCTTACCTCCACTGACCAAAAAGACCTGCTTGAACCAAGCACCATAAGATAAAGTGACTGTGTTTGAGGCTGGAGAGATAACCTGGCATTCAGAACACTGGCTCCTCTTCTTCTAAAGGATCTGAGTTTGATTCACATCACCCAGGTGGTAGCTCACATCCATCTGTAACTCCAGTTCCAGAGTAATCAGAGGCCCTCTTTTGGCCTTCAAGGTGACTGCACAGACATGGTGCACAGACACACACAGGCAGAAGGTTCACACACATAAAATAAAAATAAGTCTTTTAAAATAGAGAGGCCAGGTTTAATAAGATAACCCCACAATTCAGGGGGTTGACGAAGCCTTCCTTTGCCTTTTGTTCAAAACCAAATTCCTCCAGTCCACAGATGGTCTCCAGCCTCTCTAACATGGCTGTCACTGGGTCCCCAAGGGGAATGAAGAATGAAAGGTCTTGAGAAACAAAGAAAACCTGAATATTCTTTTCCTATTCCCATAGTTAGCCAAATATGTGGACGTGGAGGGACCTTACACTAACAATTCTCCCTCTAATCTTTCAGGCCAAAGGCACCAGCAGTCAGCATCTCAGAGTGTGCATGCAAGCACGTCCAATGACCTGGTGCATGGTGAGAAAGGATGCTCCCATTCCTGCAGCCTGCCTGTGACTGACTGGTGCTGCAAATGGTCTGGCTACTGCCTCTCCTGACCTCCAGGAACAAAACCAAGTGGACAGGAAAGTTTTTACCCACACTTCATTCTCTGCAGCTTCACTATTTCCAGCTACTGACAGCCCTCTCCTGTAAGGGACAGTGTGTGTTTAACATAACTAGAGACCAATTAAGAAAAAAGAAAGAAAGAAAGAAAGAAAGAAAGAAAGAAAGAAAGAAAGAAAAGAAAAGAAAAAAGAAAAGAAGCAATTACAAATGCCCAACTCTCTCATTCCACAAAACAGCCTTCTGGACTTGCTGGTAAGTCTCCATTGCTTTTACATCACCCCAACAATCTCCTTTCATGGCCCAGCTGTGCTCAGCTGCCCCCCAACCCCATGCGGCTTTATCATTTTGTCTTTTACCCCAAGACAGATAAACACCAACTGCCTAGCAAACTTTTTTCTGATGTCCTTCTGCTGCCATCTAGTGTGCACACACTATCACAACAACTGAGTCCAAGAGCTACTGAGGTAGCTCATTGCCCTGGAAATAAATGTAAGGGGTAGGTTTGTCTCTGTCCATCCTCACAGGGAAATTTCTATTTCTGGGGGCATGATAGCATGGAGCATTTTGCTGTGTCCCTGATACCTCCAGCTAGCCTGCAGTGTTTCCTTTTAGAAGGACCCCTCTGTAGCAGTTCTTGGATTTTTGGGTGCATTCTGATCACAAGATCTTGTTAAAAATGCATATTCTATAGCATATTTTCAGTAGTAGGATTCATGCCTGCCCTGTACAAGGCCCAAGGTTTAATTCCCCAACACAAAAAGAAGAGGAAGAAGAGGAAGGAGGAAGAAGAGGAAGAAGGAAAGAAGGAAGGAAGGAAAGGAGGAAGGAAGAAATCAAAACGCAGATTCTGAGCTGATAAAGTGCTTTCTTTGAAGCAAGAGGAACTGAGTTCAAACCCCAGAATCAACATTTAAAACAAAAACAAAACAACGAAAAACCAATTGTAGTGGTACTCGGTTAGCAAATCCCACATGAAAACAGGGACAGACAGATCCCTGGAGCTCACTGAGCAGCCAGCCTAGCCTGCTTGGCAAGTTCCCAGCCAGCAAAGAGACCCTGTCTGAAAACTGCAACGTAAATGAAACCTGAGGAACAACAGCTGAGGCCTTCACATGCACGAACACACCCTCAGAGATACATGCACAATAATAATAATAATAAATACAGATTGATTAATTAAAGTGCAGGTTCTGACGCAGCAGTCAGAGTTGCCAGGCTCTGCATCTATGACAAACAAGCTGAGACCCAGTTTAAGCAAAAAGCTAGAAACGCGGCCAAGGATGCAGGCACCTCAGCTCAGACTCTGAACAGCACAGGGTTCTGCATTCTCCACAGGACAAAGGCATCATAGCCTGCTGGACCCAGCGAGCCACAATGCCAGCCGTGTAAGGACAGTTTGAGCTTGGAGGTTGACATCTGACTGCTACTTGCCATGCAGCCTTGAGGAAGACACTAAATCCATCAGAATCTCTCTTGCCTCGGTAAAATATAGGAAACCATATGACCCAGTGAGAAAGAATGCACAGGACAGCCCTATGTGTAGAGCACTGAGCCTTCTTCACCTTTGAGCCAAAGGAAAGCACTAAAGCCCTTATTGCCCTGTTCTTGTAGAGAGGGGTATTTCTGAACCTAAAGAGAAAACTCCTATGCAAAACAGGCCAGGAATAGATAGAAGGGATGTCGGGGGTGGCTGATAAGCAGGCATTCTGCCCCTCTGCTTTCAACTGCTACACCGGAAGACTGCTGTCAAACTAGTCAGCCCTGGCCCTGGGAGACATTTGCTCCCTTGGGTAGCATCTCTTCCAGTAATGGGCAATCCTACCCAGTTCCCAAGCTGAGGTCCCATTTGCTGACAGTGTAAGGAACTGGAATGGTGGAAATTACTTATTTCACCCATTCTATTTTGACTGCTGTGTCCATCTCAACAGGGTAAATAGTGTCTGAAGTCTGAGAGTCACCCATGATCCTCTGGGCTCCAAAGGGCTTGGGTAGCCCCATCACTCTGGCTCTGCCATCAACATAACATGCAGGCTGTCACCCAGGCTCCACACCTGCCCCTGTCCTTAGTGGTCTTCCCACCAGTCTTGCATCTTCCAGTATGCTGGGGTCTCCATGGAAACAACTTCACCCACAGCCTCCTGGCTTCTCTACAGGAACTCCATCCCTGCCACATCAGGCCAAGCCTCAGCTGCTATCCATGACTCCTTCTTACCTTCAAAGCCAGTACCATGTTGGAGACTCTTACATATTACCAAGTTTGGCTACCAACTTGAGAGGCAGCTTTGACCTCCTCCCTAGACCACAGCATTCTGAGGGGTGGCCCTGACTGAATAAATCCCAGGAGATTTCATTTCAGTGAGGCTGATCTCTCTGTGATCGCAGCTTATTTCTCAGTCAAAGCTGACCAAAAGTTACAGATTAATTCAGAACATCACGTGTATGGCCCCAATAGGTCTTTAAGGGACTCCAAGACGCTGCTGTAACTTCCCAAGCCAGGCCTCCAGCTTCACTGCTCCCTGCATTATCTTCCAAGCTCCTCCCACAGACCCCTGAGCTCCAATGGCTTTTCCAGCCCAAAGCTACAAAATTGTTCACTTTCTTCCAACTACATGGTCCAAAATCTAAATGCTTCAAAGTCAGCATCCCATTCTCTGTTAACGATTTCTGTCCTGGTTCAATTCCTAGTGCTGGGATAAAACACTGACCAAACCAACTTGTGGGGGTGGTAACTTCAGCTCACAGGTTACAGTCCACTGAGGGAAACCAAGGCAGGAACCTGGAAGGAAGATAGAAGAACGCTTCTAACTGGCTTCCTCACCATTGCTTGCTTGCTCAGTCTGCTTTCTTATACAAGATTACCTGCCTAGGGATGGCCCCGCCCACAGTGAGCTGGCCCCGCCCACATCAAACATTTATCAAGAAAATGCTTCATAGGGGAAGCATTCCCTTAGTTGGCATGCCTGCTTCCCAGCCGATTCTACTTTGTGTCAAAGTAACAAAGAACGATCCAGTGTGCCGGCGTTGCCTGGCTGAGGCAGCAACAGTTGGGCAGTCAATCTTCAGGCCCTCCCAAGCTCCTCCTAGCTACGATCATCTTTTATTCCTTCCTGCCCACAGACATCTCAATTTATTCTCTCTCACAAAGGAAAATGATTGCAAGGTCCTACCCTCTTTTTTGAGAAGAGAAAAGAAAACTAATATTGTTTTCCTGCTTGGAGCTTTGTCAGAAATGCCTAGAAGACAAAATTAAGTCTGAGATCAATCAAAACCTTGAGCAAAGAGATGAGCCAGACCTCCCTCAGGGCTCAGGCTACACAGACCCCTGCCAGGCACTGGAAATCCAGCCCTTTGGGAGGAGTGCTGGGTGCCCTCCTTGTCCGAGGATTTTACCTCCTGATGATGTCATCCTTGCCCTGATCTGGTCCCAGTTTTGGGTACACAGCCCTGGTCCTCCCTTACCACGTATTCCCCAGAGTGACATCGGTGTGAAGGGCTAAGAAGGAACCCTGAACTGTGAGCCTGGTTTCTTAACTACTCTAAGGGT
>JANHMN010000020.1:47021510-47029010 GCA_030674055.1 Rhabdomys pumilio | reverse complement strand
GAAGAAAGAAAGAAAGAAAGAAAGAAAGAAAGACTTTACATATGACCTGAGTTCAAATCCCATCTCTGCCACCAATGACTCTCTTTGTGCTGAGGCTGCCTTTGACATAAGAGAGGAGAACCCAGTTGAAGAATGTGCTGAAATATTTGCACATCAGAATCTTCCAAATGATTTACAGAGGGCCTGGCATGTGGCTTGGTTGGCAGAGTACATGAAGTCCTGAGTTCAATCCCCTGTGCTATAGAAATCATTTGTGATGGTGGCTACCCATAATTGGAGCATTCAGGAAGTAAGAGCAGGAAGATCAGAAGTTCAAGGTTATCATCAACTGTGTCACAAGTTCAAGACCAGCCTGGGCTACAGAAGACCCTGCATCAAAAGTTTTAAAAACAATATTGCAGATTGGTTCCATTATATAAAGTAACGAATGCTCCAGCATGCCACTGGGCTTCTGAGTTCCACCCAGTGTTCACTCTTCTCCTCCTGTTGGGTCCTTCAGGGCACCCCACAGGGTTCTGAGGGATGCCTAGAGCATAGGTTGATGCTTCAAATCTTCCCTAAGCCTCAAGCTTTGTTATTCTCGCTGCCAAGCCCTTGTTCCCATCAACTCAACCAGCACCCTAGGGTGGTGTCCTGCCACCATAAGTGGTTCTAAACCCATAAGAGAGACCTTTACAACAACCCAGAGTGAGCACCTTCCTTGAAATAAACACGAGATGTGATGCTGCCAGAGCACAAAGGCATTCAGAAAGGGTCAAGGAACAGAGGTGACCTAACTTCACAGGAGCAAGAGTAAAATAAGGAGATTGAAAAACAAAAAATGCCTCGGGCTGGAGAGATGGCTCAGGGATTAAGAGCACTGACTGCTCTTCCAGAGGTCCTGAGTTCAATTCCCAGCAACCACATGGTGGCTCACAACCATCTGTAATGGGATCTGATGCCCTCTTCTGGTGTGTCTGGTGTGTCTGAAGACAGCTACAATGTACTCACATATATAAAACAAATAATATATATTTTTTAAATGCCTCAAAAATCCCCAGGAAGATACAGGAAAATCTCAAGCCACACCACCAAGCACACAGCAGAGAACTTCTCAAAGACAAGCCCCACGTTCCACCACACATCACTAGAGAATGTGGAGACAGTGACCCCTCTCACCATCCTAGGGGATGGCCAGCCCTGAGCATAAGTCGGCCCAAAACCAATGGACAGAGGATGGTAAGTACCATCCCAAGGTCCAGGATTTCAAAGCCACTGTACCTGAATGGGGAAAAAACACTCACTCCCACCCCAAGGGCATGGAGTACAGACTGCAGCTCCAAAATCTCTGGAAGTCATGAAATCCCACTGGAGACATTTGAAGAAATGACTGACCAGCTGAAATGTACCTGTTTTTAAAATAAAAAATAAAATAAAATAAAATAAAATCATCATCATCATCATCACCATCACCATCATCACCACCACCATCATCATCATCTGGCTGTTTGTGGACAGTCTGACCAAATACCTGAGGACTCCATAGCCGAATCGAATGGACACTGACTGTTTCTGAGGTCTGCAGACCAGCGGATAGGTGAGGTTTAGATAAAGTAGACACACCCAGGGAAAGATTAAAAAAAAAAAATAACAAAAAAACACCTCAACCCGTAGAGTGCTTGCCACAAAATCTGAAGAGCCTGTGTTCTCCTGGTCATGACCCATGTAAAGTTCAGACATGGTCAAACTCCTAGAAACCTAGCACTAAGGAGTCGGAGGTAGGTGGATTTCTGGAGTTTGCTGGCCAGGCAGTCTAACCAGTCAGTACGCTCTAGCTTCAGTGAGAAACCCTGACTCAAAACATACAGTGGAGATCAATCATGGAAGACACCTGAGCTCGATGACTGGATTCCACCGACGTGTGCATACTTGTGAATCTACACACATGCGTGTGCACGTGCGTGCAAATATACACCAAAAAACTTACACGAGGTGCTGGAGATGCGGCTCCGCTGACAGTCTTTGAACAGCACGCCCAAAGCCCTGTCTGCATGCTAGGGTCTGCTCACTTTCCAGTGTCTGCAGACGGCAGCTACAGGCTGGACATACAGCCCAGTGGCAAAGCAATCAGGATACTGGGTCTCCAACACTGAGGAGGAAAAAAAATAGAGTTTTCTATGGATCCTTAATATGACAGACACATGTCTCAATGTGGAGGTTGTTGACACTTTGTTCTGTCTGTTTTGTTTTGTTTTGTTTTGTTTTTGAGGCAGAGTCGCTCATGGTAGCCCTGGCTAACCTGTATCTCACCATGTAGATCAGGCTAACCCAACTTACAGAGTTTTGCTTGACTCTGCTTCCTAAGTGCTGGGATTAATGACACGTACTACCTGATAATACTACCAGGTAAACAGTTTGGGCGTTGGCACAGGGCACATTTGGAGGTGCTGAGAGAGACGTGTAGAAGAAAGATCCTTAAAGCATGTTGCTGTGGCTTCTGAGTCACAGTTGTAAAGTGAAATGGAATCCTGTATTGTGCAGGAAGGATCCCTTCATCTCTATGACTGCTGAATGCCAGGGCTATCCACTCTCCAGGGAAGGTGGCAGCCTACCCCTGACATAGCTCTTCTTTGTGGTCTGGGTGTGACTAAAGGCAGAATCCACAAGGAGTGTGATTCCGTATCCAATATTCCAATTTAATAAACATTTGTTGATCAGCTGCTGTGAGCCGAGCAAGCGCTCAGAAGAACTTGAAGGCTCTTTACTCAAAACTGCCAGTCCTTCACCAGCTGGCCCTGCCTGACTCCTTGGCCTCGAACCCCTGACTCTCCACAGCACCTCATTCCTGACCTACTCTTGTCCACTGCCTCCTGGGATACTCAGTGCCACTCAGTTGATCTAGATCATTCCTCCTCGTTTTTCAGGTCCCAGGTCCCAGGTATTTTGATGGAGAGCATCTTTTTGAGGAGAGAGCATCTCTGAGGTGTTTTCATTTGAGAGTCAACCCGCTGCTCCCTGCTAGACTGTGATGTCCCCAAGATCCACAGCTGTGTCACAATGCCAGCATCAACTAAAAAGTCCAACAAAATACAAAGAAAAGCACTTCATAACTGAACAAAGGAGAAAGAGAGAGACAGAGAGAGGGGGAGTGGGGAAGGCCCAGGTTTCCTCGGCTAATATGAGCCATTACTGCTCCTTTCCAAGCAATGGCTCCAGATAGTTCCATCTTCCAGACCCATGGGTTAAATCAAGGAGTGTGGCTAATACAAGTATGCCTACCCAACAAATCGCTCCACTTTCTGAAATGCTAACCCAGAACAGAACCCAAATCCTCTGTAGTCAACCCCCCTCAGTCTCGTGCCCAAATTACTTCACAAACTCAGACCCCTCTTGCCTCAAACACTGTGGTTTCCTTCCGTGGGATAAGCTAGGAATCCAACCCTGACTCCAGCCCCAGGCCTGGTGGCTTTGGGTGGGTCGTTGACATCTGTTGCTGCCCCACCTCATAGACTAACATCTGCAGCACATCCTGCAGTGCCCTACACTTCCAGGGGCGAGCAACTCCCCTCCCCACCCACTACCCCCAGATTTTCTTCCCTGGGATCTGGGTTATTTCTTCCTGACAGCTGAGGCAGCTAACCCAGGTGGAACAGGTCACACCCGGAGTCCTTTGAGACATCACAGAGCCTCCTGCCAGGCCTCTAAGGAGCTTGCCCGAGCACCAAAATAGGGTTCCTGATTTTTCCTCCTTCCCAGCCTCAGTTCTGAGAACCCCAGGACAGGAAGGGAAGAAAATCGCGCTTACTCAGCACTTCGTGCGGCTCGGTTGGTTGGTTGGTTGGTTGGTTGGCTGGCTGGCTGGCTGGCTGGCTGGCTGGTTGGTTGGTTGGTTGGTTGGTTGGTTGGTTGGTTGGTTGGTTGGTTGGTTGGTTGGTTGGTTGGTTGGTTGGTTGGTTGGTTGGTTTGCCTTACAAGCTGTTTTTAAAATTGCAAAGTTGCCATGGCACCGCTCAACTTCTGAGACCACCGCTGAGGCTCCAGTTTCTCCCCTGATGGCATTTGCCCTGCTTACTGCAAGCAGAGGACCGCAATCTCAGGCCCTTAATGGGAACACAAGTTAACGAGGGGGCAACAGCAAGATCTTTCTCCAGGGGGAAGAAAGGCAGAGTCCTAGGGCTTAAACATCTCGGTAAAACATTGGCAAATAGGACCGGAGAGGCTGCTGGGAGCCCGCGGCTTCTGTTTAACATGCGCAATTAGCATCTGAGGATGCTGCTTGCTGGAGATGCATGGCCCGCGTGCATGTGGACCTCACATCCATTTCGCTGAAACGCTACCTCAAAGGCTCACTCCCTTTGTCACAGCTCCCACCTCAACAATACACCATCTCCAAGGACAGAAACCGCGGTGGGCCCCTCTCTTCAAAGGCATACTGGAAGAAACTGCAGCTTTTCTCACCGAGGAAAATGTGATCTTTTTTTTCTCAGCTTTACCAACAGCGAAGCAAAAGAAAAAAAAAATTCTGAGTGATCAAAAATAACAAAAGTGTTTAGGGCTTTTAAAAAAATATCTCTCTTTCTTACATTCTTCTTTTCTCGCTCCAAAATGGTTCCTGAGATGGTAAGGGGTACAAACAGCATTCAATCTTAAAAGATTCATAGGAAAAAAAAAAACTGCACGCCCCTGTCTATGTCCCCACTGTTCTGCGGCTCAGCCCCCATCCCAGGAAGACCCTTGTCAGCGAGGAAACCAGGTCACCCATCTGATACGTGCCGAAGCCAATCAACCTGGCTCTTTGAAAGGACCAAAGAAACAGCTGCTCGCAGCATCTTTCCTTCCATGGTAGACGGAGGTGAAAAATGTAACAAACGGCCTTTTTCTCCAACAAGAATCCATTCCACCAGCGCCAGAAAGGGCTGCAAACCAGAAGCCATTTTGTTTAAGAAACATGAGACCTGGAGAAACCTCAATTTTGTCACCTGTAAAGTGAGGTCCTTGTACCTGACCCCACATCAAAGGCTTGTTGTAAGAAATAGTTGAACAATATCTTTAAAATGCCTCTGGTTCCTCAGAGGGGGCGGGGGGAATAGAGGATGAGATGAGGCTATAAAGTAAATGCAGAAAGAAGAGCAGTTGAGAGCACTTGTTCTTGTAAAAGACCCGCTTTGATTCCCAGCACCCACATGGCTGCACACAGCTGTCCATAATTCCAGTTCCAGGAGATCTAGCTCCTTCCCTAGGCGCCAGGAACATACATGGTGCACATACTTGGATGCAGGCAAAATACCCACACACGTAAAATAAGTATTTTTAAATTTTATAAATGTCACAGGGCTGCAGAGATGGCTCACTGGTTTTCTACTCAAGCATGAGTACTGGAGTTTGGGTCCCTCAAAATAAACAAATGTGGGAGAGGTATGATAATCTGCCTGAAATTCCACCCTCAGAAGGCAGAGACAGGGGATCCTCAGAGCAAACTGGCTACTGAGACTAGCTATCGGTGAGCTCTGGGTTTGATTGAGAGACTTGCCTCAGCCGTGCAGTGGTGGCGCACGCCTTTAATCCCAGCACTGGGGAGGCAGAGGCAGGCAGATTTCTGAGTTCGACACCAGCCTGGTCTACAGAGTGAGTTTCAGGACAGCCAGGGCTACACAGAGAAACCCTGTCTCGAAAAACTAAAGAGAGAGAGAGAGAGAGAGAGAGAGAGAGAGAGAGAGAGAGAGAGAGAGGGAGGCTTCAATGAATAAGGAGGAAATGAGATACAGGACGAAATCTGACATCAACCCTGTGCCTCCACATGAGCACACATATGCATGCACACACACACACAAACAAACACACCACACACATGCCTGCAAACATGTATATATACACAAAAACAGAAAATAAAAACATAATTATTAATTGATCAATTACTTTAGTAAAATGACCATAAATGAATAAGGCAGGTTATTAGGCAATGATCAGAAACTGGTATAGCTGCCAACACACCAGGACCGCCAAGAATATAGTTGGGATCCTGAGGAGCTAGAGTCACATCAGTTCCTGAAGGCATCCTGTGGTGCTGGTCAGTAAGGATGCCCTCCACAGAGCTGAGAGGAAAAGCATCTTACCTCCCCACACTGCCAGTGCCCGGCCCCATACTGCCTCCCCATAGCCCCATCCTTCCTCCTCGCACCAGTCTCTCATCATCCCTCCTCCACCAACACCCCACTGCCATCCCACGGACCACGTCAAGCCGGCTAACCACCCGTCAATCACCCTCACAGACAGCAACCACCCACTACCTCCATCGCCTGTTTGCTCTGACTGTAAGATGGGTCCCAAAGGGGAAGAGGCTCACGTGTTATGTGTCTGACCTTAGCTGGTTGTGCTGTTTGGGGAGAGTTGGAGACCTCGAGCTAAGGAAACAGCCTCTTCCACAAGTTTCTACCATCATTAACTGCTGTTTCACCAGGGGCCCGGTACCACACAGTCAAATGTCCACAAGCCCTCTGAGACTGTGAGTGAAGTAATTCCAACCCTGGAGTTGATTCCTCAACACCTCATTTATCCTTACACTTCACCCCAACACTGACAGCTCCTCTCCACCTCACCTTCATGCTCACGACAACCCTACAATGACAATCCCACCCCACCCCACCCCACCCCCACCCCGCTCTCTTTTCACTCCATTCCCCCTAGTGTTCAGGAAAAGGCATCCAGAGATGTGAGATCACAGGTCTACACTGTCCAAGTCACCTTTGAATTTATCGCCAGAGCTCCATTAACGAGTTAGCTAAAACATCAGTAGCAGTGACAACAGCAGAGCACTGAGTGGCTGCAGCCCGCCAGGGCCTAGTCTAAGTGCTCGTAACTGCTATGTTCGGGAAGCTGCTGTTATTTTACAGGTTAAATACTGAAACACTGAGACCCTAAGTATCTGGCTTAAAGCTTGCAGTCAGTAATTGTCCGACTGGGACTTAACACAGACCAGGCAGCTCGAGGGCCTGTGCCCTTAAACAATTTGTCATATTGTCAGCTCACAGACTCAGTCTTGGGCACCTTAGGGAAGGGCATCTATTAGGGTCACTGGGTTTAGAACACCAGTGCCACCCAGTGAGGCAGGGTACAGTAGCAGTTCACATTCTTGGCTACAACAATCTACCTTGAGCACCTGCTCAAAGGACAGGCTGCTTCCCACAGCCGGGCCCCAAGCTGACCATGCACACTGTGTGCACAGTCTCTTTCATGCCCTCCCACTGCCATCCTGTGAGGTCGGTAATATTGTTAGGAACAAAAATTATTCCTGTTTTTGTATGCGAGAAAACTGAAGCTCAGAAAACACACTAAGTTACCACCCAGGAGGCATGTCTCACGTGTGGGGCTCACATGTTCCGCAGAATGTCCCAAGCATTCTGAGAGGCCCTCTCTCCTGGGGCTCCAGTATCTGGGATGAAGTCTCGGGAGGACAGTTTTCAATAGCTTTGTGAAAGAAAGAAAGAAAGAAAGAAAGAAAGAAAGAAAGAAAGAAAGAAAGAA
>JANHMN010000020.1:47005086-47021500 GCA_030674055.1 Rhabdomys pumilio | reverse complement strand
GAATGAATGAATGAATGAAACATGGCTCATAATTGATAGAAGGGTGAGAATAGGGTGCCCAAAAGACCTTGGGGTCAGAGAACCAGGTGCCTGAGGAACATTCGTTTCAGAGCCCTCTGAACAGAGATGCCTCATACACAGACACCCAGCTGCTTTCCTTCAGCCTGACCTACTTCAGGCCAAGCAGGGTTCGCAGCGCTGTCCCCTTGAACAAATGATGCTGACTTGTAGAAGTGACTGCTGCCCTTTGCAATTAGATGCTTTGAGACCTCTCCTCTGTGCCCTGCAATAAAGATGGTGACCTAAGTGCTGACGTGGCCAAAGGACAAGGGACGATGTGAAATTGTTCCCATTAAAATCAGCCCTAGGGGCAAACAGTAAAAACAAGCAGAAAGCCTGGCTGGGCCCTCAGGTTTTTAGTGCAGGATCCCAGCCTACATCCATTTAGAATGTTCTCCTACCCTTCTTCCACACCCCCAGCCCATCCCCTAACACAGACACACACACACACACACAGGCACGCACGCTCCTCACAGACACGGTATTAACAGAAAACCTCCAGCTATGTGCCTATTCATCGCAGAATAGAAAAATAAGTATCTTCTTCACTTTCTGCAAGGTTTGGGGTGGGTGTGGAGGTGCAGGGTGGCAGCACATGGTGGGGGGAGAAGAGGGGGTGGTTGTGAACACTAACCTTCATGTTCTCACCTAGCCCTGGGGACCCCACTCTTTCATCTATCCTTCCTGGATTCACAAGACAAGAATTCTTCAGCTCCTGGTAGGGAGCCGCCACAGAGCCTCATCACAGGGCTCCAATCACACTGTTAACTCTAAGGAAAACTTGAACCAATTTTAGAACAAGGGCTAAGAGGCCAGAAGAAGAAACTCCCTGCTGCGAGGTCTTGAAACATAAATTGTGAGATGTCTCCATCTTGTGGTCACGTGTGGAATTGCCATTCTTATTCCACACCCAATAGACTATTGAATTCTGTCAGCTGTGGCCACCATCTCCCCTTTTCCCTGGACTGATACACGAGAGAATCGGTTTTGCGAAAGCAGCAGGCTGAAGCGCAGGTCTGCACAGCAGAAATGTCTGCCTCAATGGCAAGATGGGTCAGGGACTGGGGGTGCTTTTGGTGCAAGCCTGACCTGAGTTCAATCACTGGGATCCACATAAAGGTGGAAGGGTAGAAACAATTCCACATGCTGTCCTTTGACCTCCAGACGTGAGCCATTGCACACGCGCTCAGACACACTAGCAGTAGTAGTAAATACTTCTGCCATTGGAGATGGCCTGATGCAGAACGTAACTATGAACTAAGCCTACCAACTGAGAGGCATTTTGAAGCGTTTGGGGTGATTGAGAAACTGTCTTAATAATCTCTGGATCTTGACAGCCAGCCACAGTGGTGCAGGTGCCAAACCCTGTCCCTTCAGCTGTGGGCATTTCACTGCACAGAAAGCATGACACCTCTAGGAATGTCCCAATACCACTATGCCACCCCCGCCCCAGATCTTATCTTTGACTCTTAGACATAGAGGCCAGCTCCTGCTTGCACCTACGACCACCCCGCACGGGGAGAGGTTTCTAGAGTGTGCTGGTTCTCATACCTGCTTCATACATTGTAATACAGTGTTCACCTTCGAGCTTTCTCCTTCACCCTCACTCTCACTCAAAATGCAAATACCAGGCATAGCAATATCCCTAGAACCTAGAATATAAGTAGTCTCTCGCCATGCAATTTAGTTTGATTAGTTTCTATATATCCCCCGTGCCGCCTGCCCCTCTCTCTCTCTCTCTCTCTCTCTCTCTCTCTCTCTCTCTCTTTCTCTCTCTCTCTCTCTCTCTCTCTTTGTTGTTGCTGTTTTGAAACAGGGTTTCTCTGGGTAGCCCTGGCTGTCCTGGAACTCACTGTGTAGACCAGACTGGCCTCAAATTCACAGAGATCTTCTTGCTTTCCCTCCCAAATGCTGATTAAAGGTGTGTGCCTGACAAGATAGAAAAAAAAAAAAGTTTTGAGGCCAGCCTGGTTTGCAGGCCAGCCTGGTCTTCAAAGAAAGGGTCTCAATAATAGTCCAGGATGATTTCAAACCTGACAAAGAATAACCTTGGACAACTTTGAACTTCTTATCCTCCTTCCTCCACCTCTTAAGTTTTGAGATTATAGGTGCCAGCTTTGTGTGCTGCTGGGTATCTAGCCCAGAGCTTGTGGATACTGGGCCAGCACTCTACCAACTGATCTACATCCCCAGGCCCAGACATATAATTTTGAATGATTAGGTAGGGGAAAACATGGATAGGTGGGTGGGTAGATGGACTGACAGACGGACGGACGGACAGACAGACAGATGGACAGGTGGATGGAAACAAAAGCCCTTCTATAAAGAAACTACAAAGAAGGACACATTTTAAAAACTTTAACATTTAATCATATTGAAAGCCCGGCTCCACCATATCCCAAGCTCAGACACTATCTTCACTGGGCCATGATTCTTCTATTCCGACAAAGAGGAGCAAAGTGAGCGGAGACCTTGAACATGGCTATTGGGGTAAATACTTAAAGGACCTGGAATAGCATGCCCAGAGCTTACAGAGCTAACAGAGCTCAGGCTACCTGTTAACAAAGGAGCAGCAGAAACAGCATCGTAGAAGGTTGAAAACCACCCACGCCTGGCTCAGCTCCTCAGTAGCCACACAACCTTGGACAAGCTAGCTGCTCAACTTTTCAGCTAAGCTGTGCCCTCTGTTTAGAGTATGACTGTGAAGTGGCACCACCTTCAGAGGCTTCCATGAAATGAAGACTCACCATGGTCACCAAGCAAGTCACTATTATGGGAGGCACAGTGCCTAACATGGTATTGATTAAACAAAGCAGCCACTGGCTACGGAGGAAACAGGAGATCAATAAAGATTGTCTCAGATCACTTGATCCCATAGCCACATCTGAAAATGTATTAGAGAGGCTGGAGAGATGTCTCAGTGATTAAGAGCACTGGCTTTTCTTCTGGAGGACCCAGGTTCAACTCCCAGCAGGCACATGGGGCTCACTAACTCCAATTCCAGGAAGCTCCAGCACCCTCTTCTGGCCTCCTCAGACACTGCATGCACATGGTGCACAGACATACATGTAGACAAAGCCCCCATACATATAAAACAAAAATAAAATTTTAAAAATAATAAATGACGTGGAGAACAAGAGAAGAAAATGCCCAGCATTGACTTCTGACCTGCACAGAAGCACAATGTAAGTGGACTTGACCACACCGTGCTAGCTAGTTTTATGTCAACTTGACACAAGCTATAATCATCTGAGGAGAGAAAATGCCTCCATAAGATGATGCTGCTGTAGGCAAGCCTGTGGGGCATTTTTAACGTTAGAGATCAATGTGGGAGGGTCACGTTCATTGTGGCTGAAGTCAACTCTGGGCTGGTGGTCCTGGCTTCCAGAAGAAAGCAGGCTGAGCAAGCCACGATGAGCAAGCCAGTAAGCAGCACCCCTCCACGGCCTCTGCATCAGCTCCTGCCTCCAGGTTCCCGCCCTGGCCTGACTTCCCTTGATGATGAACAGTGATGTGCAAGTGAAAGACAAATAAACCCTTTCTTCCCCAAGTTGCTTTGGTCATGGTGTTTCATCACAGCAATAGTGACCCTAACTTAGACACATTACCTACATATGCTACACACACACACACACACACATACACACCAAAAATATAAAGTCTTATTCTAAGAAAAGTGTCTAGAGCTTTATGCTCCACTCCGAAATGTGAAAAGCTTAAATATTGTCACTCATTTTATTCTTTGTTTTTATTCTTGTGTATGTTTATGAGTAGTCTGCCTGCGTGTGTGCGATGCATTGCCTGTGTGCAGTGCCCCACAAAGGCCAGAGGAGGGCATCAGATACATTGGAACTGGAGTTATAGACAGTTGTGAGCAGATGCTGTGTGGGTACAGACAACTGAATCCAGGTCCTCTGCAACAGTAGCAAGTGCTCCTTCCGTCAGAGAACTGAGCTCACCAGGTGACAGATACTCCCCGAAGGACACTAACAGGTGAATAGAGATGTTGCTTGCCGTGAGTGTATGCCATGAGAGCCACAAAGGAAACAATGAACTGCTGGAAGCTTGGAGTGAGCTGGCCTCAGAGGTGAAGCTTCTTGCTGCTCAGTCCTAGCTCCCTATGAGGACACACACACACACACACACACACACACACACACACACCTTTCATGACATCTACTCCAGGATCCATTAGAGAAAGTTTCTTCATGGATTCAGCAAGAAGGAAGAGACAGTGGCTGCCTCTGCATTCTACTCTATCAGAGTGGACCTTACAGTGGATACAGACAATTCTAGCCCCTTCTATCCTAGGACTTCACATAAGGAGATAAAAACAGGATGGGGACCATAGCTCAGGGTCACAGGCCTAAGACCCAGGGTCTTCTCAGGACACATAACCCATGTGGTCACCTTACCAAGAGTGTTCCTGTATGGTACGGCCATAAAGAGCTATCACTGAAGTAACTCTCAGGTCTACTTTAAGGGATTCCTAGGGAAAGCAAAGGAGCTTCAAACCAACAAACAAAATATGTATACACACACACACACACACACACACACACACACACACACACACACACACGAATGCATGAATGGAAGGGCTGGGGAAATGGCTCCCTGGCTAAGAGCACATATTGTTCTTGCAGACGAGCCAAGTTCGATTCCCAGCACCTACATCAAACAACTCACTACTGCTTGGAATTTCAACTTCAGGAAGCCGATGCCACTCTGGCCTACTTGGGAAGATACATACACATGTACATACATATAAATAACAGTGATTTTTAAAATGAAGTCTCAAGACTTAACAGCCATATAAACTGTAACCAGTAGCAAGCCAGTGAACCATTAACCCTGATCCTACAGTTCTCCGTTTCTGTCCCTTTCTCCAACGTACAGTATCTGTCTTTCAACAATACCTGCTAAAAGGCAGAGTCTGAAGAGAACCACAGCACAAGAATCAGACTCATATGTGACAAGGGTTTAAGAAAGCTTTCAGAACAGATTTTAAATAACTAATTACTGGTAGAAAAACAATGGACATTGCACAAGAATGAGTCAAGTACACAGGTCAGAATCTGGGTAGTTGCTGGAAACCAAAAGCCACGTAAGAGAGATGGAGAGACCTCACAGAACCTTCCCAAGTGGGAATGTGGAGGGTAAAAAGAATGAAAAGCTGGAGACAATATCTACAAACTGTGAGGCAGCTGAGACCGCAGGCACAGTGAGTCCACCAGATTAAAAAAGAAAGGCAGAGCAGAACAAACACCATGTGCAGGCTCATGCCTGTAATTCCCAACACTGGAGAAGGGGTCAGCACTTAGCAAGACGATCAGGATGTCGAGGCCAGCCTGGGCTAAACAGACACACAAAACCCTGTCCTTGTGACAGCAGTGTGCTGGAAAGTTCTGGAAAGACAAGGAGGAACACAGATGAAGCTCAGAGAACTATAAAAAACCTACACCTCAGTGGTTCCAAACTGCAGAAAACGCAGATCTTAAACGTCAGAGGCAAGCTTGTTTTACCCGCTTTTAACACAACTCACTGCAACTCCTTACCCAACTGCTCAGGCAAGGAAACGGTGCAGGGAGAGGTTTCATGTTGAAAAGAAATGACCCCAGCCTAGCGTTGGAAAAAAAAAAAAAAAAAAATCTTTCAACTGTCAGTGTTGATTTACACATAAATAACCAACCTATAAACTCCTAAGGTTCAGGAGGAGAAAACTCTAGGGGACTCTGGGTTGGTCTTTTTTGATGTGACAAAAGCCTGCTCTGAAAGAAAAGGCCTTGTAAAGATGTTTTTATTTTCAAGGCTTTTTCTTAACTTGGCATTCTATATTGTGTATTTCTATAATACTCATTTTAAGATAAATAATTGAACTTTGAAGATTAGCAAAATAATAAAGCAAGCCACCAAATTGGGAGTGGGGGTACAAAATACATCTGACAATGGAACTATATCCAAAATACACAGAATCCTTAAAACTGAGTAAGAAAAGAACTCAGTTCAGATAGCTGCCTCTGCAGTTAAAAGCACTGGCCGCTCTGGCACAGGACCTGAATTTAATCCCCAGGGCCCACACAATGGCATCTTTAACTCCAGTTCCAGATCCGATGCTCTCTGCTGGCCTCCATGGACAATGGGCACACACATGTAGTACACATATATACTTGCAGGCAAAACATTCACACACACAAAATCATCTTCTTTAAAATGAGAGGACTACCATCTTCAGTGAATAACGAATTCAAAGCAATGGCTGTAGCATCTTTCACAATGGCTAGATCACAGTGTCAGCATGAGGGCTTGTCAACAGATCAACAGTTCTATTCTGCCAAAAAGAATAAACTTTGTCACAGGAAAAAGATCCTGGAGATTACCTCAAGCAAAATAAGATAAAAATAAGATAAATATTCATGTTATCTCTCATATGTAAAATCTAATTTAAAAAAAAAAAAAAAGACACAAAAGTGGAAGGGAGAAAGGAGGTGATGATTTGACTCCTAAACCTAGAGTAGACACAAAGGGAGGTTAAGGGGTTAATGGTCCAAGCCCATGATATATATATATATATTCTCCATAGTTACATGCATTTTTCTTATAGCCAACATGCATTAATAAAGAGGGAAGAAAAGAGGAGCACACATTATCACCTCTTCTCCATAATCATGTTGACTTGTTCCAAAAATTAGACCAAAAAAAGTCTCTAGAAGAAAATGCATGTCTAAAAGCGCTGCAGCCAAACTGCTAGCTAATGAGAACCACAGTTTTCCCGCAACGATTAAACCATGAGCTGGACGGCTACTGAGAGCTAACACGCGTCCTTTTGCAGTCTCACACACTAGGCAGAGGGTGTCGCTGCCCAACCCACCGCTTGTCAAGGAGGTTGTGGAAACTGAAGCTCAAGAAGAAACACTTTAAATAAGAATTCATACTCCACAGAAGTAAGAATCTTTCAACTTTTATTTCTAGGATACATTCATCCGGAATCTTTTTGTTTCTTTACAATTTTCCCCCTAAGAGAAATAAATGAATACAATAAAAATATAATCCAACTACCAGCAATGTTTTTAACCAGAAAGGAATCTAAAATCTCCGGTGTGATAATATAGGATATATTTTCTAAAAAATATAAATTTCATACCAGAAATAAAGCCTGAATATTCTCTTTTGTTAAAAATATAATTTTCCTTCTTTGCTCTTCCATTTAGTTCTAAAGTCTGTACTTAAACCAGTAATTTTATCTCTTCTTGCAAAGGTTTTGTCCAGCTTGTGCCCAGTTCTACACTGTGAGTCAACTAGCTGTAAAGTTTTAGAAATGATAGGCCCCGGGGCTGTAGCAAGGCTTCAAGACATACTCGTCGCTGATTTAAAAACTCCCACTAACAAACTGAGGCCTGTTTACTATTTTAGCCTGTTCATGAAATTAGGAAGTGTATACAAAGGAATGCTTACAAACTGTAAATCTCAATTGGGGGGGGAAAAAAAAAGCACTAATCTGTGTTGACTAGAAAGGTAGCTGGCTGGGACAAGGGTAGGGATAGAAATGCCACAGCCACACTTATACTGGGGTGCAAGAGTGTAGACTCGGGGTCTCAGAGGCTGGCTGCTGTGCAGTGTGACATGACCGATTTTCTCAATCAAGAAAGGGATCGAGGAACAAAAACAGTTCTCCAGCTCAGAGACTGACACTGTACTGAGTAGTCAAGCCATCCATCTCTGGGATAGGAAATCAAAGTCAGATGGCTTTCCCCCTCTTCTGACGGGTGTCAATCCATTTCATAAGAGGCTTAGAGAGCCAACATAATGGCCTGGGGGCAGGTACCTTCATTTAAGAAGGTAGCAGAAAGTCTGATGATAAACACGGGATAACATACTCGAGCCAGAGTAGAACCCTCTACCTCTAAGTAAACGGTCATCATACATAGTAACTTCTGCAGGGCGTTCTGAAGAGCACAGCAAACCGAGCACAGGTTAGGGTGTGCTGACAAACCCACCCAGGTGAGGGCCACCATCTAGTTTCCTAGGAAGGACAGTAGGCACATAAGGAGGCTTTCCACCAGTCAAACTGGACAGGCTTAAGAAGGCAAAGCTAGCACTGCAGGCTAACGGCACCTAGCCCGAGACCTAAAGAACATCCTGAGCAACATAAAGGATGAGAGACCCGGCAAGAGGCTTCCCTCAAGAGCTGAGCTGGAAGGGGAACGGGAAGGGGCCGCCGACCCACACTGCCTGTCCTCTGTGACCCTGCAGGCATAGCACAGGGCACTGAGGAAATGGCTGCTGGCCTGACCCCTCCTCCCTTTGGCTCTTGATACATTTGCCCTTCCCTTTAGACCTCTAACCCCCTTTCCCCAAGAGAATATTCAGGCCATTTTTTTCTTTTTCTTTTTTCTATTTTTTTTCTTTTGGTGGTTGTTTTGCATTAGTAAGGAATAGACTAGCAGTCTGGGAACTCCCTAACTCAGGAGATGTCTTATAAGATACTCAGGAGGGGAGAATATAAAATTCAAATGCCATTTACAGAGGACTCAAATAAACCTGTCTCATATACTGAATAATCCAGAGCTGAGCAATGAAACGTTTGTTACGTTTTGCCAAGGTTTAGCTATCAGACTTTAAGCCAATGTCCATAGTCCAGGCAATCAGTCATTTATACTGAATTAGCACACCTGTGTTTTCTGCATACAACAACAAAGTGAGGTGCTTTAAAATACACACCTTAAAACCAATTTACTCCCTTTTACAATCATTATCTTCGGTCTTACATTTGAAACATCAGCCTGAATTGTCAATGAGAGCAACAGTGGACTGGGTAACCATATCATTTAAATGAGATGATAAGGCAAGACATGTCAGCATTAAACTTAGAAAACATAGGTTAGAAATCTGTTTATACACCTCATCAGCAAAGCTCACACAGGCAGAGCCGCAGACCTTGGACAGCTCCTGCCTGCACGGTTTCCTGGTCCAGGATACATCTCCTCATTGTCACAGGGCTTGCACAGCAACTGGGCGTATTCCAGACTAGGCACATGTCCCACCAACTGTCCTGTATTCTCCCTGGATTACAAAATAACCTCAGCTTTCAGGAGCCACAAAAAATAAGAAAAAAAATAAGAAGAAGCTTTAAAAGAAGGGTTAAAAGATCTGTTCAAATACACTGTGCAGCAGACATTACAGGGTGAGAATAGACGGAACCAAGGACTAGAAAGGCACAGGAAACTTTCTCCAGATTCTACCACATCAGATGAGACTGTATGGCTAAAACTACTCATTTTAACCAGATTATGGGTAAGGGAAATGAATTATTACCAGAATTTGCATCACTTTTTGAGAAAATCTAACAATAAAACATTAATACATATTTTTAAATGTTATATTTATTTGAAGAATCTTTGGTAACAATTATGTGTATCTTCCACATTAAAGGACTTTTAAAAACAAAGGTCAAAATGAGCTGACTGATGAGCATCTGAGAGCTAAGCTGGGCTGCTGGGCCCTGCAGAGCGGCCCTCGCCTGACTGCTCCCCGACTGCTCACACATTTCAATGAACATACAAAAGGAGAGGCTGGTACCAGAAAGGAATTAGACAGCAGTGAGAATCAATGAGAAAACATAACAATGACAATTGTTCGTAAGTAATTTATTTTTAAATTATAAGATTTACAATGCCTTGATTATGCAAAATATCATAATAGAAATTAAACTAAATCAATAAACCAAAAGAGAAAGAAAAGTTTTTCCTTAAATATCAGTACTTAAGCCATCTTTGTCCCAACCGCATCTTATAAAGTATGCTAATTTCAAATGTTTCACTTGCAGGTTTAATTTCTCATTTTCAGCGTTTTACAGAACTGTAATTGTTTTCAAATGCTATTATAGCTAGCGTTTATGCTGCAACAGCAGCAGAATCTCACGAGTGCGATCAAATGTGGAGGTGGGCCAGCCTTCAGCTCTTAGCCACAGACAGAAATCATCCACAGCCATCAGCAGGGCAAGGAACCCGAGTGGCCAGAGTGTGCCGTAGAGCTGTGGCAGCTGCTGTCCTGTCGCTCTGATCTGGACCAGCAGCACGTGGAGTGTTACTGCTGTGGATAGTAGGACTGCTGCGGGGGCTGAGGGAAGGGGTAGGCAGGCTGCTGGGGTCCCGGGTATGGCGCCTGTCCGGGGCTCTGGTGATACACCGGTGGATATGGCATATTGTACTGGCCATATGCGTAGGGGTTGTAGCCCATGGGCATGGGCATTTGGCAATACCTGATGGTGAGAAGAAAACAAAACACTGGGTTGGTAAACCAGACCCTACAGAGCGCGACAGTCACTGTTTCAAAGTCAGTTCTCAACAACAGCCTCTTTCCTCTGTTTTCATTCTTCTGGGGAAAGGGAGTGAGGCAAAGGTCTTGTTTAAAGATACACAGAGAACAAGCATTCCTACAATTAATTAAAAAAATATCATCACACTTTTAATACCACCCAGAAAATAATAATGTTGAACTAACTACTAAAGGGAGAATAAAAATAGAGACAGTTGGCTTTAGTGAGGCAATCTAGTTCTCTAAACATGTCCCTGTGGAGCTAGAGAGATGGCATGTCAGTTAAGAGAACTTGGTTGCTCTTTCAGGACAAACAGATGGATGGATGGGTGGGTGGATGGACGGATGGACCGATAGATGGATGAACGGATGGACAGATGGACGGTGAATGATCCCCCGAACAAGGCTAACCTTCAAATGCATCCCATAGCTAAGTTTCTATTCATCAGTTTATTAGATATTGAGATTTCCAAGCATCAGTATATAAAAAAGGCCTTACTGACTTTGCTTCACATAAATAAGGATAGCCATGAAACATATACTGAATTTCAAGCAGAAGAGATATATTTATACAAATGCAAAATGCAAAAAATAAAAATATATATCCTAGACACCTAGTAAATAGCTATTCAGCTACTCAAACAAGAACTATAACATGATCTTTTCATTTCTGGGCAAGTTGACAACATGGCTAATTCATGAGACCTGTGTTGAGAAAAGGGACAAACCTGCCATTAAAGATTAATCACAGCTAGAAGTTACTCAATCCTTGGTGACACAGGGTGCCACTGCCTTACCCGGGATATCCTGGATAGGTAGGATACGGTGGTCCCTGAGCCTGTGGAGGGGGAGCCGAGCCAGGGGTCTGTGGTGGTGCTGCTGAAGCAGTCCCCACCCCTGCAGGGGCAGCAGCAGCAGCAGGAGGAGGAACTCGGTTTGCAGGAAGCACAGGGGGTGGAGGCCGGGCTGGAGGCTGGGGCTTAGCAGGCTGGAAGAGACGAGCAGTGACAGAATGTGAAGTATGGGTCTCAAAGAGCAGTAAACTAGACCAACGAAGCACAGACCACAGTGTGAATATTCAACCAAACACGCCTTCACCTGCCACTCCTAATACCAGCTTACTACACTAGAATGCTGCTGAGTAGAAGGAAGGCTCTCTCTCTAACTCTGAAGAGCCACCATTCTTCCTGGTGCTAATATCTAGTCACATGCTGCCTTCAGCAACAGTGAGACACATTACTGGACCTTCTGTCAGGCCCTAAATTCTTTTTACAACTTAGTCCCATGTGTAGCAGTGAAATCCAGTGACTGTTAACACTACTTTATCTCCTATGCTTCTGTAGAACCATCTGAAGCTGCTAGGTTCACAGCACCAGCACTCCAGACAGCGACCCTCAGCATGTCACCTAAACAATCACGCTGTTCCCTAAGACTAGCGGAGACTCAGTCAGATCCAGATTCCCTAGTCACCTGAAAGAAAGGGCTCCTATGGCTACTTCTGTGAACCAAATTCGAATCAAGGTTCATGCCACAAAAACCATAATGAGTTGTTTACTCTCATCTACAACTCCCTCCCGTCTCCCAGGTATCTCAGAATCTGCATCCCATGCTCTAGGTCTGTTCAGCCATTTCTGAGGACATGGTTGAGCATCTGTCTCCATCACGTCATTCATTTGTGACAGAAAGTCTGTTCTAACGCTGTTGTTTCACTAAGAGAATTCATGAGTACTGTTGTGTTTGCACACTGCAGGCATCAGAAGGCTGGGCTTGGTCAGAGGTGGGGACCACCAGTTTCCTCACTGGATCCTTCAGAGCTGACCAGCTGCAGAATGGCCTACTCACCGGCATGGTTCTTGGGGCTGGAGTTGGAGGAGCTGTTGCATGTCCCCCTGCTGGGGAGGACTGATAGGCTGGGGGAGGGATTGAAGGAGCGCTGGGCTCTCTGGCAATGCTCTGTTGCAGATCCCTTGGGAAAGACAGGGGGTTACATTGACACCATGAAAAAAACACCTAGATCATTTTTGTTTGTTTGTTTTTCTTCACACATGATGTAAAAAGTGCCTCCAAATAATGACAGTATTCTAGAATGTGTTTTTAGTCTTGCCTAGAAAGTCTTTATTCCTACAGCAGAACAAGGTTATAGCCTAATATTTCTAAAAACAGGTTAAGAGGGTAGATTTTTTTCAGACATCTGAGTTACAACTCAAATATGGAATGTATTACCTAGGCAAACAGCCTTCTTAGAAGACTGCTTCTCGTCTAATAAGAGGTAATTACAAAACAAAAAAACTACAGCCCAGTCAGTCACATGACAGTGTCCAAACCAAATAAATCCCCAGAACCAGAACCAGAACCAGAACCAGAACCAGAACCAGAAAGAGCAGAGTCTGGAGGTAGCCCTGGCTACATAGCAGAAAGTCTCTCTCAAACAAAAAACAAAGGAATAAAACAAAGACAGCCGGGCAGTGGTGGCGCACGCCTTTAATCCCAGCACTTGGGAGGCAGAGGCAGGTGGATTTCTGAGTTCGAGGCCAGCCTGGTCTACAGAGTGAGTTCCAGGACAGCCAGGACTACACAGAGAAACCCTGTCTCGGGGGAAAAAAAAAAAAAAAAAAAAAAAAAAAAAAGATGAGAGCTAATTATGCAAATCATTATGTAAATTTCTAGACCAATTCTTACCTTATTATTTAAAGACATGTGGCACTGAACTATTTTATGTTCAAAGATAATATAACAATGTCACTAGGTGATCTGTAACTAGGTAACCTGTCACTAGGATCACCTGTCACTAGGGCACACTGACACTAGGGTACTTTGTCACTGAGGTACTCTGTCACTAGGGTACTCTGTCACTGAGAAACTGTCACTAAGGTACTCAGTTACAGAGGTACTTCGTCACTAGGATAAATTCACAAAAATATACATTACTAAAAAGATATCAAAACACAGAAATATTAAGAGATGGATTTATAGTCTCTTAAAATCCAAAGTCTGTTCAGTAAATTGGAATTAACTTAAAAAGTCTGACTAAACCTCAAGGTCTACACTCCAGTGACACATGGTGGCCATCAGCTTCATGGGGAACAATCAACAGCTACAGTAGGACCAGCAGCCCTAAAGCCACAGTGACCCTTGTCACAGCCACCCCTGCCCCCTGCCACACACACCCTCACTCTCAAAAAAAGGCCCCAGGTGAAAAGACATTAGAGGTATATATATTCTTCAAAGAACAAAATCGATATAAGCACTTAATGCAAGTAAACACTACTTAAAAAGGGAATTTTTAGTCAATAATAATATTCTAAAGGTCAGACTTTGAAAGATCTAAAATATACACTACACAGGCTTAACATAAGACTCCCCCCTCAACAAACACCAGTAGTTAACATATTCACGGGCAAATGAGAATTTCCTGTGCCTTACTAATGATATAAATCAAAAGCTATAAAACTACAGCTCAGTAATGCACAACATGGAACGTAAACTGCCACAGCTGCTCTGCCCAACAATCCCACTGACACTAGTGTTTTAAATCACCTGTGAAAAAGAAATTGAAGTAAATGCAAAAAACATTCAATTCTTTCAAATGCTCTGCCTTTAATTAAAACATTTCAATTAACAGTGAAATTAGGAAATCAAATTAGGAAAATTAGGAAAGCAAATGGTCATAATTAGATAATTAATTAAACTGATCGAGGTCACCCACATCCAGAAAGACCAATGTTGAATATTCTCACTCACTTTAGATGTGTGTTCATGTGGAATACCTGCACAAGGCAGGAAACTAGAAAGGGGCCACTGGGGGGAGAAAGAAGAAAGATCTGAAGAAAGGTATGGATAACAGAACACAGGTGACATGACAAAGGAAAGAAGAAGAAAGAGGGAGACAGGAGGGAGGACAACGGGAGGGAGTGTGAGGCAGAGGAAGGGTTAGGGGAGAGATAACCAAACACTAGGGATATTTGAAAGAGCCATCCAGAAACATACAATTTTATGTTTCCTAAATATATAGAGATATATGGAGATGTATGTATATATATGTATATATACATATATATATATACACACACATACATATATATACATATACACACACACACGTGAGTATATGTATATATAAATGCATTTGCATGTATATATACACACATATATATGCATATATATGTTGTATATATGACAGAGAGAGAGAGGGAGAGAGAGAGAGAGAGTGTGTGTGTGTGTGTGTGTGTGTGTGTGTGTGTGTGTGTGTGTAAGCAAGCGCGGGTGTACGTGTATGTAGGCTTGAGGTTTCTGTACACAGGGGATAGTGCTCTGGTTATCAAATGAAAAGTCTAGTACCAGGTATGAATCTCTCTCTTAAGGTGTTAGGCAACAGTTCCTAAATCCTGTCCTGTTATTGACATCATAAACACAGTATCTGTGTGAATGTGTCTCAACTTTCTCTGGGTTACTTGCTGTGTCAGTCCTCCATTACAGGCTCTGCTTTCACAGTAGCTCCTGGAGAAGGCACTGTGCTATCAACTGCTCATCTTTCGCAGGTTAATACACCTGAGCCTTTCCCCTCTGTACCCCACTGTACTTCCTCAGCCTGGGTTGCTGCTTCTTTTTTGTTCTTTCATCCCAGATCACAATGCCCTATGACTCCGTGAGATACTCAGAGGAGAAGAGTAACTGCGGCACCAGCATCTCCCAGCTCACCAAACACAAGTACACAGCTCCAGGGACCATCTGGGCACAAAGCAAACTCACTTCAAGAGCTCGTCTCTTTCTGTCTTCCGTGCAAACACTATGTCACTGCATTTGTTCTGGAATCTGACCAGGATTTCAGTCAGCTCATTGTAAAACTATAAGCAAAGAACAAATACAAATAATAAGTAAAAAGCAATTTTAATCTAGGGAAAAATATAATCTAACAATAATTTATCAATGCTGCTGAAACTAGAAGCTGAAATCATTCACGAGAAGCATTCATACATCAACTGAGTAGCTTAGTACTAAGTATGTCCTAACACTGGTAAGGAAAATAAAACAAATGAGACGATGTTTGCAGAATACTGACACTAAACATTAAACGACAGTAAGTTACAAGCTTTATAACTGTGAACATGCTCCCAGTCCTTAGACAAAAACCAGCTACTAAGTGATGACTCTGAGTCCATCCTCATGCTGTATAAACCTGTGCACTGACTTCAACACAGGCATGACCACGGGTAATGCCCAAGGCTCTCAGAGAATCCCTCGGGTCATCTGCTGGAACAAAGCACTGAGCCCCAGGGAATGCCACCACACTGTCAGCACCCCAAAGCTTCACAGTGCCATCTATTCAAAGGACTACTGAGGCTAAACACTGCATCTCATCCAAGGCAACTGTACTCAGTGACCATTACAGAGTTAAGAACCAAAAGGAACTTTGCATCTGAAAAATTTAAAAATCACTTGTCTCAAAAGCAAAATAATCAGAAATATAAAAAGGCCTTTCTCTAAACCCTTTAAAGGACAAAGCAAAGAAAGCAAGCACTTAGAACCTATCTCTGATACTCAGGCAGATCCCAAGTCTGTCCTCACCACACCACCAGCACAGAAGATCAAAGCCATGTGTCTCCTCCCAGCACACATCAGTCCCAACTACCCCTTAAGATCTTGTCACTGGCTTCTGATAGCTCTGATCCCTGCTACCTGCAATACGCTAGCCCCTTCTCTATAAAGTTTATTCTTCAAAGTTCTGCTAAGACGCTGCTGCCTCCGCTAGGAGTTCTCCCTCTACAAGCCCAACAGAAGCAAAAGGCACTAAAACCCAATCAAAAGCACAAAGCTTGATCACTGGGAAACCCCAGCAGCAGCCACACTCCTTCCCATCTGTACTTATCAGCTCCAGTCTCTCATGTGTTCACACATACCTTTGTGCCCTCCTTCAAGTTAGCTACAAGCTCAACAAAGTTGTCATACGCAGTTGCTAGGTTCTTCAGAACTTCTTCTCTCAAGTTAGCCTCATTGTTAGACTGCTTCATTTTGGAGAATTCCTGGTGTGAGACCTTTG
>JANHMN010000020.1:46974001-46995817 GCA_030674055.1 Rhabdomys pumilio | reverse complement strand
AGAAGGAGAAGGAGAAGGAGAAGAAAGGAAGGGGAAAGGGGACGGGAAGAAAACAGTACTTCAGCACTGGGTACCAGCAGTCAGCATGATTAACTGTTGCTGTGTGACCAGGGCAGGTGAGTCCCTGAAATTACGAAATAAAAATAGTCCTTTTTAGGACTGTAAAGACTGCAGTGACCCTGCAGAATTCCCTGCAGAAGGCAGAGCACCTGCACTCTGCACCCATTACTCCCTGGTACTCAAGATTTGTAACTCCCAACAGGGCCGACCAAGCCCACTCTGCAGCCTGGCACCACACCTGAGCTTTACAGTCTAACTACAAACCTTGCATATATTTTGAACTACACAGAGGCTTAGAAACCTAAGCACTCAGACAGATTAAAAAAAACGCAATGAGAAACAGATCAGGACTTAAAGTCTTATTCATTTAATGAATTTAAACTTCCCTCTTTGATTATATGTCACAATTTTATTTGGCAAGGTTTTTAAGTTTAAAATGTTAGAAAATCCATACAGTGGGAGGGCTAGGGAGACAGCTCAGGGGTAAACACTAGGACCTGAGCTTGGATCCCCAATACCTGTAGTTTGGTTTGTTTTGATTTGTTTGTTTTGTTTTGTTTAAAAAAAAAAAAAAAAAAAAAAGGCCAGAAGCAGTAGCACAGCCTGTAACCACCCTCCACCCTCTTCCCAGCAGTAGAGGAAGTGAGGAACAGGAAGAGGACCACAGGGACTTAGGGGCCTGACAGTCAAACCAAACAACATCAAACTCCAGATTTACTGGAAGATCTTGTTTCAAAAAATGAGAAGAAAAGATAGAGGAAGACATTCAGTGGCGATCTCTGACCATAAGTCAAGCACATGTGAACATGTGCTTGCACGCATGAACCACAAAAAAAGTTACTTAATTTTTTATTAGCACATTTAAATTGATAACGGACTAAGTTTATTCTAAATCTCTGTATCTAAATCTCTGTATAAACTGTATGACTAACAAAAAATCAGAATGAAAGAGGGAGGAAAGGAAAAGTGAGACCATCCTCACGTCTCACTGCGGATGGGGCTCGGTGGACAATACGGAAGTCCTCGCCATAGTATAACTGCCCATGTCCACTGGCATACTGAGTGACACAAAATAGAGGACCCGAGCAAACTAGTGGAACCTCAGAATGGGCCCAAAACAGGGCAATGGCAGATGCTGACAGTCTGCCACCTCCCCATAGTGCCACTGGGATGGTTGGCTACTCCAGCGCTCGTGTAGATTCCCCATTGGTCCAAAGGCTGTATAAAAATGCTTGCTGCCGTGCAATACAGGAGATCTGCACCTCGATGATGCTCTCTGGAGTCTGTTTCCTCTGGTTCATGATTCTGCCTCCCTCACTCTCTCCTGATCCCAGTTCCCACATCTCATCAGAAATGAAAGTAAGTGTAGAAAAAAGGAAATTTGCAGAAGGGCAGACAAACTAGGACCCACAGCTGGAGCACCACTGTCTGAGGACAAACTGTGTGCCTCAGACACAGCACAAAAACTTAAACTTAGATCCTCTCACCTATTAGCAGGCCTAAATGATGGCGAGACTCACCCCCACTAGTGAGCTACTAGTAGGAGCTGATGGAAAGGCCACACATGGACACAGGTTCCTCCCCAGTGAGGAACTGCACACAAGCAGTGAAGAATGTATGAAGAGCCCTACGGTTTCTAAGAAAGAGTCTAAAACCAGCTCTATTTACAGCTAAAGCCTGGCTACCTCCTGATTTTCATGCACATCACTTTTTAACCATGGAAATAATGACTAAGTTCCTACACTTAGCAAGTCTTGTGCTATTTCAAAATGTCATGCTGCTAAGTCTCTGAAAAATATATCATTTTAAACAACTGATTTATGATTGTGTGAATACCACATACAGACCAAGACAGCTAGCTCCCTTGTGTCACAGGAGCCTCTATTCTATCCTGGTATTTAATGGGCACCTACACTAGCTTAACTATAGTTCAGACTGCGTGATACTGCACTCTATTTTAATAAATTTATTATTAAATAATAATTTAATTTTAAGAAAGTGGATAATGAGAAAAATGGATTAAACTGCCTGCACAGTTTAAATGGCCAGTATTAAAAAAATTTAAAAAAAAAAAACTGCCTAAATAATCTTATAAACTCAAATTTGAGGCTTACACATTTATTATCATATCAAAATACATAGAGGTCTAATGAACTTACTTCTCTCTTTTGAGTAGCTGCCATCATATCACCTCTCATTATGTAGTCCGGGATGGCCTTGAACTCTCTCCCCTCCAGCTAAGCCTCCAGTGCTGATATTATAGGTGTAAGTTTGTCATTGCTAATATATCTGTTTATAATCAGCTTTTAGATGCAACTACCTAAACTACTTTATTAAATTAAGCTGCCAGCAGTTACTATTCCATCAAATATAGGATAGCTTTCTGAGTTATTGTGTTAATTACCGCTCCAATTAGTGACTCCCTTCACTTGACAAGCAGACAACTGACTGATATGGCAAGGATGGAGGAACGGCTGGGATCTGAGACAAGGAAAAGGCATGGTAGGATAGAAAGGCCTTAAAGAAAATACAAATGTCAGAAACTCCTTGAGCAGGATGAAGTTAACAGATCAGGGAAGGAAGACCTTGTCACAGCATAGAACCAAGAAGCTTAGGCTTCTGGAGAAAGTATGTCACAAAACTTTATCAAAACTGTCTCGCCAGGCGGTGGTGGCGCACACCTTTGATCCCAGCGCTTGGGAGGCAGAAGCAGGTGGATTTCTAAGTTTGAGGCCAGCCTGGTCTACAAGGACAGCCAGGACTACACAGAGAAACCCTGTCTCGAAAAACCAAAAAAATAAAATAAAATAAAAAATAAATTGTTTCAAATGGCTAGGTGTTTGGTTTTTGGTTTTTTTTTCTTTTTTATGAAAATAGAAATAACACCCCTAACAATGAGTAAAGAGACACCTTGGTGGTGTTTTTATATCAATCAGGAACAGAGTCCTTTGTTTATCTGAGCCTGATGCCTGGTTTGGTGGCCAAAGCTTTTTTATGACTAGGACTCATAAAAACCAATCAAATCCAGACAGTACAGCACAGGAGGAAGACAGACCTGCCATCCAGAGCACTACACAGGTGGGCTACAGAGTCCTGCTTGCTGCCATACCACACAGCAAGGACAGAAGATGTCACCTAGAGGCCCACCAGACATGTGGCCAGCCTGCAGAGGGAGGCACCACAATGTGAAAGTATGTGGAGATTGGGAGAGACAGTGAAGTGGACCAGGCTGAGTGTGAGGCAAGCAGACCATGGCACCAGACAGAAGACCTGGGAAGGTTGAAGCAGGCTTAAAAACCACAGGCATTTTTATAATTGAGACCGGCAAGTATTAGAACCAGCTCCCAGCCGGGTGGTGGTGGCGCACGCCTTTAATCCCAGCACTTGGGAGGCAGAGGCAGGCAGATTTCTGAGTTCGAGGCCATCCTGGTCTACAGAGTGAGTTCCAGGACAGCCAGGGCTACACAGAGAAACCCTGTCTCGAAAAACCAAGAACCAGCTCCCAGCCATGGTCTACCTGTCCTGGAACACATAATCACAATACCCCACAGAGAGGACCATGATAACCTATCACGCAGCATAAAACCTAGAGGTCTCCATGCTAATGAAGTATCTAAATGGGTCCCGAGTGTTTATCCAATAAGCTTCCCTTCCTGGGCATCCCTTTCTACAAAAGGTATTTAATCCCTTTTCACCCTGAGTAAGTATGTATTCACATCCTCCATAACAATAAAAAAATTTGGACAAGCAAAAACATCTCCTTCATCGATGATCACTGCAGGGAAGAGGGCAAGGGGCCTTGTCATAAAGAGCTGAGCCTAAATCTCCTGGGAAAGGGCTCTCTTCCAGACCCTCTGTATTTTCAGCACTCACTTGAACAGACCAGAATTTGCTCCATCCTGGGATCAGTCATTCCCTTCCTGCCTGATGCTTAGAGAAAGTTGGGGCCTGTGGACCCTCGTTCCCAACTCATGGTCCCCAGCAGCGCTAGGGTACACAGGAGGCTGGGAACCGCCACTCTCAACTCCTTGTGGTCCCCAGTAGTATCTGGGTACACAGGAAATTGAGAACCACAATATCTGTCCCAACCCCTGCTGTTTCACAAGCAGGGAAACACGGGCTGGGACTCCCTCCAATCTCCAATTATGTTCTGCCTTCCCTGAGCAGCGTGATGATGGCACTCCGGCATCCCAGTGGATCCCAGGGGAGAGGCAGGCACAGCCCACACTTGACCATTATGGAGATGAAAGTGTAGACACAAGACTAGAGAGGAACAGCCTGTTGTGAGTGGACAGTCCAAAATCTATTCCATCTGCAAACAGTTGGGATGCTTTAAAGGGCCAGTCCTGCTGATCCAAAGCTACAGGATCCCCATGACACAAGACAACAGGATAACTGGGAAGACGCCCTGTTAGGATCCAATATTGATGGTGTCACAGAAGCCAGAAATCTCAAGCCAGACCAACGACTCATCCGAGTGAACATTTGCAAGTGAAGATGTGTAGACAGAGGGATACGGAGACATATCGTGACATACTACAGCTTCCACGCGATGAGATGTGTAGGCATGTTTTTGCACACTGTGTAAAAACTATCCTTGTGTTATCAAATGCTGATTTTTCTACCCTCATATCTTGTTTAAATCCTGTAATATTTATTTCATGAATCTCCTGTCTCAAGTTTCTATACACAATGCTTATCATTTATTCTCGGCCTTGTCAATAAAAGCTGAACAGGCAATGGCTGGGCAGAAGAGAGGATAGGGTGGAACTTCTACCAGCCAAGAGGGGGAAGGAGAGAAGAGTAAGGCTGACTCAGCCATGACAAGGGGTCCAGAGAAACACCAAGGCAGAACAGAACTGAAGCCCAGAGGGCCAGATCATACTGAAATATAAGTAGCTTGGGATTTTGGCTGGGAGGTAGCCAGATTAATTTAGAGGATTAAGAGAGATCAATGACTGCCCAGGTAAAGCTTGATTAAATAAATCTTTGTCTCTGTGTGTCATTACTGGGGAATCAGCTAGGATAAAGAAAAACAGTTGCTATATTTACTGCATACATTTATATTAAAATTATTCTTACAAAGATATTTTCTATGCTTTATAATTTTTGGGGTGTGTGTGTATGTGTGTGTGTGTTTTATGGAAGTAAGTTGCAAGGGCAAAGGGCAGATACGAGAGGACAGAAAGATGTGTGGGACTGGGGTGCATGATGTGAAACTCACATTGATCAAGAATCAACAAAGTTTTTAAAAAGGGAAATGACTCCTGATGATATACATCATGCTATTCTTATAGATCTGTGCCTTATCCAGTCATCAACAGAGAGGCTTCCTCTGGCAGCAGTTGAGAACAGATAAAGATCCACAACCAGACATTATGTGAAGAGAGCCATCAAATCCCTGCCCTTAGAAGCAGAGGTGGAAAGGCGACTAAGAGCCAGAGGCAGTGGAGCACACCAGGAGAACAAGGCCCTCTGAGTCACCTGAGCGCAGTGCACATGAGCTCAGGAGACGGAAGCGGCCAGCACAGGGCCCACAAGGGTCTGCACAGCTCTGCACACACAGCTATTAGCACAGTGGCTTTATGGGACTCCGGACTGTGAGAAACAACAAGTTCATCTGTGACTCCTGGGCCTTATCTTGGGACTCTTTTCCTCCTGATATGCTGCCATGTCCAACTTCAATATAATAGTTTTTGCTTGATTTTACTGTTATTTTATTTTGTCATATTTGGTTATTATCTCTTTAAAGACTGTTCTTTTCTAATGGGAGAGAAAGGAGGGGAGGGTGTGGAGGAACTGCGAGGAGTAGAGGGAGGGGAAGCTATAATCAGGATATATTCTGAGAAAAGAATATTTTTAATAAAAGAAAAAAATGAAAAAAATTCTATTGTGTATCTGTCTCACATTTTCAGTCTTACATGTACTATGAGCATTAGAAAACATTAATTATACATATACATGTATGTATGTATGTACGTATTTTGTGATAACTATAGAAGAAAACATAAATTTCAGAAGAAGCTGTGGGGAGGGACACTAGAAGGACTGCAGTGTGGACAGAGCTGTGGAGAGGCTCAAAATGTATTGAACTCATCTATTCTCAAGACCAAAAAAGAAAACTAGACAATAAATATTTCTAAGACTTAAAAAAATTTATATTCTGATTACCATTTCCCTTCCCCCAATTCCTCCAGGTTCCTCCCCGACCCCATCCATTCAGATCCATACCCTTTCTAGGTCTCCTTAGAAGCATAGGCATCTAAAGAACAGTAATAAAATAAAACAAAAACAAATTGGAATAAGTCAAACTAAACAAACAAAGAAAAGAGAGCCAAAGAAAAAGAACAAGAAACACATATATTTAAGACAGTCTCATCGTATAGCCTGGCTAACCTGGACCTCAATATGTAGACCAGGTTAACACTGAACTCAACTCAGAGAGCTCCTAAGTCCCTACCTAGGCATGCACCACCATGCCTGGCTTTCAAATGGCAATGTTTTACCATAAACACTCTGGGTAAACTATCATCAAATTTTATGATAAAAGTTTGAAACAGTTTTGATAACATATGATGCTTTCCTTAATTAACAGAGGCTCATGATGCATAAACACAGAGTGCTGAACATTTTCTTGCCACCTCTGTCAGGAAATCCAGCCTCAATACAATAACTTAGTGTTGATTATAAAAGACTTTACTTTTGTGTGCAATGGCATTAAAGATTATCAAAAAGCCTCTGTTAATATAAATTAATAAATTTACCAAAAAAAGGGCTGGAGAGATGGCTCAGTGGTTAAGAGCACTGACTGCTCTTCCAGAGGTCCTGAGTTCAATTCCCAGCAACCACATGGTGGCTCACAACCATCTGTAATAGGGATCCGATACCCTCTTCTGGTGTGTCTCAAGATAGTGAGTGTACTCACATTCTTATAAAAATAAATAAGCCAGGAGGTGGTGGCACACGCCTTTAATCCCAGCACTGGGGAGGCAGAGGCAGGCGGATTTCTGAGTTCGAGGTCAGCCTGGTCTACAGAGTAAGTTCCAGGACAGCCAAGGCTACACAGAGAAACCCTGTCTCAAAAAAACAAAAAAAATAAAAAATAAAAAAATAAAAATAAAAAAATCAATCTTAAAAAAAAATTTACCAAAAAATACCAAAGAATAAAGGTTTACTAGTTCTGATCTTGCTTACCACAAACAATTTTTGCTTTTCCATTAAAGAGAAATCAAGTCATATAAGTTTATCAATAAGACACCAATGGGCTGGGACTCTACAACTTTAACAAACCTGTAGTTTCAATCCCCAGAATGGAAAAGGAAAAAAGAAAACAAAGAAGAAAAAGAAAAGAAGAAAGAGGAGGAAGAGGAAGAGGGAGGAAAGACAGACAGACAGACAGACAGACAGACAGACAGACAGACAGACAGACAGAGATAGATATGTCCCACAAGTATCTTTCTCTAAAATTAAAAAAAAAAAAAAAAAAACTACAAAGGACTGGAGATGCAGCTCTGTAATAGCATGCTTATCCAGAATGCACAAGGCCCCAGATTCAATCCCTGCCAGGACAAACACAGAAGGGTTTGCAGGTTAAAGGCTTGCTTGGGCATGTAAAAAGGCTTTGTCGAAGAAAAGGAGGTTTGGGGATAAGCTGGGGACACAGCTCAGTGGTAGAATGACTGTATCATATGCACCAGGCCCTGGTTTAATCCTCAGCCCTGCAGGGCAGGGATTAGGTATCCTGTTGCTGTTCCCTGGGGCTATCCTCCTGTTTAGATTCCTTGCTCCTCACATCCTCATGTTCTGACCACTTCCAGGCATGTAGCTGTCATTCCTGGTCTACCAATCCTGTAGACCTGGATCCCTTAGACATCCGCTCGGCAGCTCTCTCTTGCTGCTGAGCGCTGCCCGGGCTGCTCTGCTCTCCACACCCTCTACCATTTCTCAGTGCACCTAGACTAGCTCAGCCATGAAGGAACCTTACATGTGTTTATTTATTCTACCTGTTCTTACAGTGTACCAACCTCCCAAGAAGACTCCCAAACTGGTGACCCATACTACTGTCTAAATCCCAACCACAACCCCTTATGCTTTCCCTACTGAGATTATAAACTTGTAACCAATCACTGTCATGTCTGTACATGACTAATGTTCCACACTGGACAACAAGTTGAGATAAAGGCTATATTCACTCGCTAATTTTACAAAGTACTTAACACAGTATCTCACACAGTAAGTCTTACTAGAATATATAAAATTATTCTATACAAAGAAAAATCTGGTACGCCTGGAAATGTACCTTTTCAACACATTGGGTGTTTCCTGCTTGCCTGGACTTATTTCCTAGGCAGCAGGGAGCATCTCTCCGAGTGTAATACAACCTTCCTTACAGCGGCCACCACCACATTCTGCCTGCATTTTCTCACCTCTGTAAGACTTCCCTAACCAGAAGCTCTGTGGGTTTTCTCTTTCCTGCCATCATTAGAAATATCATCCTGATGCTGTCCATTTATTAATATGCATACCTTGCCAATTTCCCCTTCAAACCAGCCCCATGTGGAATATGATAGGAGCCAGAGGAAAATCATAGAGAACAAAGAAATTATAGTTGGAAGGCTCCCCATCTTCTTCATCCCAAGGGAAATTTCTGTCCTTCCCAAGCCTCCCTCTTTTATAAAATCTGAGTTAAACACTGTTAGCCTATAAAGTACCAGCTCACAAAAGTAACTCAACAAAATTCCAACAGGATATCAATCAATAACTCCATTATCATTCAATGTATAGAATACTAGTTTTGATATAACAACCCTTATTTACTTCCACATGTGATTATGTGTCTGTGTGTGTGTCTACAAGAATGTGTAGTACTTGAAATTAAACCCAAAGCCTGGTACAAGCTAATCAAGTGGTCTACCATGAAGCTACACCTCAAGTCCCTTCAGCTTTGTTTGAGTTGACAGGAAGACCCGGCAGGTCTCTACAAAACCACTTGTACAGAGTCCCACAAGCACAGGACCGCCCATACCAAGTTGTCCCTTCTCACCTCACTGCCCTGCATGGTCTTTGCTGGGTTAGCAGAGGGGATGGCGGCATTAAGCTCCGGCTCCGGCTTACACAGAAGTGCGATGGTGTCTCGATGGGACTGGTAGCGCTCCTTCACTTGTCCATCCGCTTGTACAGCTTTATCTAGAACGGCTCTGAATTTGGCTCCCTCTGGGAAAAGAGTTTCCAGAACTCAGCAGGCTGATGGGGCTGACTAGACTTTTAAAGCTCTGGTCCTCAGCTTGATCTTCCTTCCCCTTCTGTAGGCCCTAATTCACTAGGCAATAGACCTCAACTTCTATCCATCTGTGCAGTTGGGATTTAGGAAAAAAACAAAATTACTTATGAAGCTAGGGTACAATACTTTGTAGTCACTTGGTTAACATCTGCCCAGTAAAAGAAAACTGACATTTGTTTAGTTTCTTTCTAGAACTCATAAATACAGAAAGAAATCATTCACACCAAAATAGAGTACAACTCACTGAAAAAGTAGTCCTCTCTCATGGGATGCTCTCACTTCAAAGAAAAATAGAACCATTTTCAGATATACCTAACAGAAATAAAATCTCTAGCTAAAATGAAGATATTATTTATTGTAAACACAAATCTTAATAATCAAATTCTTTAAAAGCATAATTTATTTCAAAGTAGCTGTTAAGGCTCATTTTTAATTACCTAGGATTCACTACTAAGTCAAAAAGGAATTACCAGATCATACATGTCACTTCACACGTGGGGCTTGGGAAAGCTTGAGACTTCTAGGGTCAGATCAACTTTACCCATCACAGTGAGCCTAGGTGAGCTTCATTACTGTTTTACTTTGTTAAGAAGAAATGCCTGGGTTTTTATTATTCATACACAGCTAAGTAAAAAAAATGAGTTTACACTGGGCGAGGGTGGCACACAGCACTTGGGAGGCAGAGGCAAGCAGATTTCTGAGTTCGAGGCCAGCCTGCTCTACACAGAGAAACCCTGTCTCGAAAAACCAAAAACCAAAAAAAAAAAAAAGAGAGAGAGAGAAAAAAAAAATGAGTTTACAAATAAGTCTAATTTTTAAAAATATGTGAATAAATGGCAACTTCCTTGCGTGCAGGTCTTCTGTGCCATGGTTACCTGCTCTTAAAGGCTTGTACAAGTCATTGGACGCAGTCCTTTGCCAGCGGTCCTTGAATTTTGCTCTTAAGTCATTATCAGTTGCTTCTTCTTCATCCAACAATCTTAGTGACTAAGGAAGCAAAAATCATTGAGACAGCATTGTTAGCATTAAAAAAAAAGAAATCTCAAATATTTTTATTGTTATTTATGAGGTCTGAGAGGGTTATTCATATTGTTTGGTTTTATGAGTGTCTTGCTACATAGATAGCTAGCCCAGAACTTGCTATGTAGAACAGGCTGGCCTCAAACCTATCTTCTGCCTCCATTTCCATGAGTGTTGGAATTATAGCCACCAGGCCTGTTATTGTTTTAATGATCATACCCAATAAAGAAGATAACTAACAAGGTAGAAAAGTTTCAATACCACTAACTGCCTGCTATGTAGATCTTGTTTTGTTGGAAATGGTCTCAATATATAACCCACACTGGCCTCAGATTTGTGCTCTTCCTGTCTTTTAAGTGCTGACATAGTTGTAAGCCACCAAATCAGCTTAGTACCAAAAGTGGTACATTCTTGTTGCAGAAATCTGAGTTACAACATGACAGAAACTTGATCTGGGGAGGTAGCTCAGTAGTAGTGGAAAGCGTGCCTAGCAGGTGCAAGGAACTAGATTCGTGTGTGTGTGTGTGTGTGTGTGTGTGTGTGTGTGTGTGTGTGTGTGTTACAGTCAGAGTAAGGGTAGCTAGCTCTTATCTTTCTCAGTAAAAGAAAACAGGGTGCTCAGTGGGTGCAGTGTGTGCTTAGCATGCACACAGCCATGGCTTTGCTTAGCATGCACACAGCCATGGCTTCAGTCTCTAGCACCAAATAAAAAAACAGGTACAGTGGGCACGGTGGTGGTGTCACAAGCCTTTAATCCCAGCACTCACAAGGCAGAAGCAGGTGGATCTCTGAGTTCGAGGACAGCCTGGTCTACAGAGTGAGTTCCAGGACAGGGCTACTCAGAGAAACCGTCTCAAAAAAAACTTCACAAAACAAGCAAACAAGAATAACATTACACACCAGTAATTCAGCACTCAGAAAATGGAAGCAGGAAGATTAGAAGTCAAAGTCAACATTCCAACATGGATGGGAGAGGGGCTGGGTGGTATGAACAAGGATAGCCCCTTAAGGCTTACATACCTGAATGCTTAGTCATCAGAGAGTGGCACTATTTGAGAAGGATTCAGTAGTGTGGCCTTGTTGGAGGAAGTGTGGCACAGGGGTCTGAGGTGTGAAAAGCCCACACCAGGCCTCTCTGGATCAGGATAGAGCTTTCAGCTCTGCCCCAGCACTATGAGTGCTACCATGCTCCTCACCACACTCAAGATGAGCTAACCTCAGAAAGTAGAAGCAAGCCCCCAACTAACTGCTTGTTCTTCACAGCAAAAGAACAGTGACTACGACAGCAGCTCACAAGGCTCCGGCCCCTAACTAGCAACTGGTGGCTACTGGGAGGAGGCAGTATTTTCCTTCTGTGGTGCAGGCTCTTGTGGGTTGTCTACATGGACAGCATTCATATGCATGGCAGCAGCACTAACTGGACTTATTGGATTGGGGACTGGAGAGAGCAAGAGAATGTGAAGGTAGGAGGGCTAAGTATGGGAGTGGCCTGAGAGTTTGGAGGGGCACCAGAGTTGGGGTTGGATAGATTACACACATGTATGAAACAGTCAAAGAATTTTTAAAATTCTAAAAACATAAAAAAAAAAAAAAAATAACTGAGTTGGAAAACGCTTGCCTAGCTTGCACAAAGGCCTCTGTTCAATGTCATAAATGTCACCAATGTCATTGGTGGATACACACCTGTACTTCTAGCCCTTGGGAGGAGTTGGGGAGTGGGTGGTGGAGAGTTCAGGTTTAAGGTCACTCTCAACTACTCCCAGGCCAGCCAAAATTACAGGAAATTATTTCAAACAGAAAGAAAAAAAAAAATAACCACAAAAAGAAAACACCGAGTGTAAGAGTTGCCAGGTGTGAAATGCCTTTCTAATAGCTAAAAAAAAAAATAAAATAAAATAAATAAATAAATAAATCCTACCTAGAAGAATTCACTTTAAACCCAGAGCTCAAAGAATCCATAGGATACAGGGAAGGTGAATTCACGGTCAAACCTCATTCAACAGTAAGCACGACATAACAATATGAATGGACCATGGGATACAAGGTCATAGTGTGTGTACTTGTGCACAAGAGCATGTATAAAGCCTGATACTACAATATTCTCACTTCATAGTATAAGAAATGTATCACAGTCCCTAAGATCCTAACTCAGGAGAAGTGTGATTCCATGTTTACTAAGAAACCTGAGGTGCAGGTCTGGGGCTGCAGCACAGTTGGAAAAGAGCCTGCCTAGCAGGCACAAAGCCCTGTCTGTGTTCAGTCCCCAAGCACTGCATACACTGAGTGTGAGGGTGTATGCATGTAATCACAGAACTCAGGAAGTACAAGCAGGAGGATCCAAAGTTCAAAGTCATCCTTGACTACAGGCCAGCTTGGATAGCAGAATCAAAAACATGAACAAAAACAAAAACTCAGCTACCTAATACAGAACCTAATGTTTCTACACAAAAGAAATGACGCATCATGAAGTGGTATGCCTGAGCAGTTTGTTTGATTCCCACAGTTTACTAGTATACAACAGTCAACAGCCATGTGACTAATTTAGCTAATATGCATTTATTTTCCCCTAAGAATAGCTCATTGTCACTCAGTGGAATCCTTCCTGAAGCTGAAAGGCAAATGAGGAACAGTGATCTCAACCAGGCACTGAATACTGCCCCTGGAGACCCATGAGTCCTGATCCTACTAGACACCACGAGAACAGTGTCTACTTGAAAAGCCAGTCTTTTCAAACATACCTCCTCTAATATTTCTCTATTTCTTTGTAGTAGCTCAGGTAGCTCTTTTATCAGCTGGTCAACAGTCTGGATGCCTCCCTGTTCAACTACAGATGTAGATTTGGTAAGTATAGACTGAGGTACAGTGTCTCCAGACACATCTTCAATTGCTGCTGGAAGGTTAAGGGAAGCCAATACTCTGCAAAATAGAAAACAAGTTGTGTCATGTGCAAGTCTACACTGCCTTTAAAATAATAGTCACTTAGCCGAGTGGTGGTGGCACACAACTTTAATCCCAGTACTTGGGAGGCAGGTGGATTCTGAATTCAAGGCCAACCTGGTCTACAGTGTAAGACCCAAGACAGCCAGAGCTAAAGCAAGGAAACCCTGTTTCAAAAAACCAAAATAATAATAATAATAATAATAATAATAATAATAATTAATAAATAAATGGCAGTCACTTATATCTGCCTAAATCAACAATGGAATTAGCAATGACTTCTATTAAAATAAGTGGGAGAGATCAATGATTAATACAATTAAAACAAAATAATTAAAGAATAGACATTGGGGGGGAAGAGGAGATATGCTGACTGGGTAGTGAAAAGGAAGCAGGAAATGGATAATGACAAGATTCATTATACACATAAATAAAATTTCAAAAAAATATTTAAAAAATTTAAAAACTGAGACATTTGAGAGTTCAAAATTAAATACAAAAAGCAAAAAAAAAAATTAAAAAAAAAATAAAATGGTAGGCATAGTGGTGCATGCCCTGAGCATCCCAGAACTGAGGGAAAGCAGGAGGATGTCTGTGAGTTCCAAGCCAGTTTAGTCTACATGTGATTTCCAGGAAAGCCAGGGCTACATAGAGAAACTCTGTCTCAAAATTTAAAACAAAATTGAGGGAGAGAGAGAATACGGCAGGTAAAATACTCTACCACAGACTTCAATTGCAGCGAAAACTTAAATTCTCTCTAAAATCAGAAACTCTTTGTTCTGTGTTGCTAGAGTTTGAACCCAGGGCCTTACGCATGTGAGGCAAACACTCTACACCGACCCATATCCCTACCACCAGAAATTAAATCTATTAAGATGTAATCTTTTATATTTGTCTTTTATGCTGTCACAAATAAATCAACAATGATGTACAACTTTTATAATTTTATATCTAACAAAAATCAAAACCACAGGAGATCAAAGTTATCAATTGCAGACTCTCCCATGTTCTGGGTTTTATGGTACAATAACACCATAAAACTCTTCAGTCACTTTTCATTGACATGAAGAGGCAGAGGAATCTACCCCTATTTACCATTCATGACACCAAAAAAGCAAGTAAAAGGATATAATAAGATGGACTGCTTAGAACAGAGTTTTGTCTAAACTCAGATTGAATTTACCCATAGAGACATTAATGCATTTTGTTATGTCTGACACAGTGGCACACACTCAGCTACAGAGTGAAATCCTATGTCATGACTTGAATGTAAAATGCCCCCACAGGTACATGTTTTAACAGTTGGCTCCTAGGGAGTGGTACTGTTTGGAGGGGTTGTGAAACTTTTAGCCAACAGGTAGGTCAGGGATGGCAAGTTTGGAAGAATTAAACCGGTTCCATTTCTGCCAAGATCTGAACAAACAATGGTAAGCAGCCACTGTTCTGTGGATGGAGCCATGCCTGCCACACTTCCCTGATAGCTCCTAAAACCAGAAGCTGTCATAAATGTTCTGTGACAACAAGAAAAGTACCAAGGGGCTAGAGACAGAGCTCAGCTGGTAAGCACTTGCCTAGCACACACAAGCCTGGGGTTGGATCCTAGGACAGTATAAACCATGCCTGTCATCCCAGCCTTCCAGAAACAGAACAAGAGGATCAGAAATTCAAGATGATCTTCAGCTACATATGAAGTTTGAGGCCAGACTGGGATACATGAGGCTCTGTACTGGGAGGGAGGGAAGGAGGGAAAGAAGGAGGGAGGGAAGGAGGGAGGGGGATGGGAGGACCTAACACAAATGTTTCATAAACAAAAAGAGGCAGAATCCACATAATCTTTAACTGAAAACATGAAAAGTCAAAATTGAAAAAAAAATGCAATCATGCATATCTGACAAAGGATTTGCATCCAAAACACACGAAGAAGCCTTTAAAGACAGTGCTGATTAGGAGATGGGACAGCTGTAAAGAGCACTTGTTGCACTTGCAGAGGACCCAGCTGGGCTCAGTTGCCAACATTCACATGGCAGCTCACAATTATCCATAAGGACAGCTCCAGGGGATCTGGCACCCTCTTCTGTCCTCCACTGGCATTGCACAAGCATGGTACACATACATTCATGCAAGCAAAATACTATAATAATTTATAATATACTTATAACAAATATAATAAAATACTTTAAACAGATCTTTTTGTAAAGATGGTTAAAAAGAAAAAATTTATGAAGGAGAGACATACATGGAGTCCTTACAGGAGTCAGTTCCTGCCTTCCCCAGGTAGGTCCTAGGGAATCAAACTCAAGTGATCAGGCTTAAAGGCAAATGCCTGTGCCCACTGAACTATCTCACTGATTGCAGGAAAACCTAAGGTTTGGAAAGGCAACAGATGACTAAGAGTGGTAGAAAACACATGGTGGTAGAAACGCACCTAACACATAAAAGCTAGGATCAATCTCAGGTACCCTCCATACCTCTGTCCACCCTCGTCCCTCTGCAACTCTTCTTTATCATAACAACAGAAAAGAAACTAGGACATGTCAAATGATAAAATACTGAGTATTATGGACTGACTGGGTTGAGTTCTCCCAGGGTTTCTATCCTCAACACTTGGTCCCGGCTGGAGGTGGTTTTGGAGTTGTGAAACCTTACAGGTGAGGCCCACGTGAAGGAAGTGGATCACTGGAGGACACTATAGAAGTCATAGCCCAGCTCTACTTCCTGACCATGCAACACAAGCAGTCACCTCATGTTCCTGTTACCATGGCCAGCTGCTCCCACCCTCAAGCCTTCCCCACCACATCATGAGCCAAAACAAAGATTTCCTCCCCAGCATGCACCTTGTAGGTACTATGTGACAGAGATGAACAGAATGACCACCGCACACGGCGAGAACAGCGTGAACTGCTAGTGGCACATATGGTGTATAATGTGGCAAGCAAGAATGGGCACAATATACACTAGTGTTACATTTACGGCAAACTGCAGAGCACACAGACCACATGAGAGTAGTCAGGAACTAAGGAGAGGAGGCATGAAGACTGATTTAGGTTATATTCTCTTTGTAGTACTTACACCACATCTAGTAGATAGACAGATGCACTCAGCAGACTGAATAAACAACATTTTTAAATGAGTACATTTCATTATGTGCAAATTATACCTAATTTTTTAACTCATAGAATGTTTTCTCAATCTAATATAAAAATTGGTTTACAGTACAGTTCCATGAGTCTTTTATTACGTATATTTATTTCTGTTGAGTATGCATGTGGACACTCACCTCCTACAGTACACATGTGTCAGAGACAACTTGTAGGAGTCTCCTTCCACAGTGTGGGTCCCAGGAACAGAACATGAGTCAGAAGGCTTAATAGCAAGTTTTTATCTGCTAGGCCATCTTATGAGCCTGGACCATGTATCTTAAAGGACTCATATCTACCCATTTTGCCTCAATCTCTTGAAATACAAAAAGGAATCAAATATTCTTACTGTAATTCCATTCCTTTCAACTCTAGTTTAGGTACGGCTTTTTAATAACATGACTGCAAAAAAGGAGAGAGAGAGAGAGAGAGAGAGAGAGAGAGTGTGTGTGTGTGTGTGTGTGTGTGTGTGTGTGTGTGTGTATGTCTGTTTGTTATTCATTTCCAAGTTCATAAAACTAAAAAGAAAAACTAACAACTAAAAAATGTTCATAAATTATTCAAAACACAAACTTGAGAACCTGTAAGTCAGTTCTGAAAGCTAGGTTCCACCTACCCATTTGCCAAAGTAGTAGCTTCTCTCATCTGAGCGATTGATCTGTTAACCAAGTCAGCTTTCCTCTGACTAAACACAGCCAGGGACTGCTGCACAGACACAGGGACCATCTTCTCAAACAAATCTAAAAACAGGAGAAGAGCCAAGTAAATACACGGACCCGACTCAAGCTACAGATATGACTACTCACTTTCTGAATAAGATCACATGGAAGAGCAGCACTGATGAGAACGCTAGATCGCCGCGTTAGGCAAGAGCAGTGACTGCTTCCTTTTGAACCTTTGTTTCCATTAAGACTTTAAGTCATCCTACGAGGGAGGGATCCCGGTGGTACTGCTCACTTGCCAATTAGACAGACTGCATGGTCACAGTTCATCATCTCCTAGCTGTGTTCCTTAGGGAAAAGCCCATTCTGGGCCTCAGCATCCTCATCAGAGGCACAGACATCAGTGATGGTTCCTGTGCTACATGGCTGCTGTGAGATAAATACTCATCCTTCGGTGCTTAACAATCACTGGCACATGGTAAACACTCTGTTTATTAAATAAAAGTTAGCTCAATAATCACTTTCAGGAGCGTAAGGGTTATCCAGGAGACCTGCTAAAAGCTACAAAATGCTGCATGTATTACACACACTCACACTATCAGAAGAAAGGTATAAGAACACTGATCTAATGCAAATACTATCCTAGAAAAATACTGGCTTAAAAATGATTGATCCAAGTATGGGCGCTCATGCCTGCAAACTCAGCCCTTAGGAGGCTAAAGCAAGAGAACTGGGAGTTCAAAGTCAGCCTAGGTTATACAGTGAGTTGAAGGCTAGGCTAGGCTAGGCTAAACTACATGAAACCTCTCTCTCAAATGAATAAGTAAATAAATAACCAGATATTTATTTTCAGTAACGGTATCTTAAATATAACAAATGTTCCATCATCAAAATGTATGGCTTGTCTCAAGCCCTAATCTTATCAAAACCCTGTCTCAAACATCCCATCTGGTTTGTGACAGATGCTTCACTGCTTACTTTCCCCTTGAAAACCTCACAGAAGACACCACGCTCAACTTTCCCATACTTCCTTGTCCAGTTAGCTGGCAGTTTGTTTGCTTGTCTTACTCATCCTATAGCCGAGCTAGACCTCAAACTCACTCTACAGAGCAGGCTGGCCTCAAACTCAGATCCCTGCCCCAGCCTCACAGGTGCTGGGGTTTCAGATATGCATCACCATGTCTATTCCCACATTTCTCTTAAACAACATAAATGAATGTTATAATCTAAGTATTAGAAAAAGAATGTGCGATTTTACATGGATCACACAGATCAGCCTAGACGAAAGAGCAGGCTGCACCAAAGCATCATTTTCTTCATGGAAAATAAAAGGCAAGCGGTGGTGGCGCCGCGCACACCTTTAGTCTCAGCACTTGGGAAGCAGGGGCAGGCAGAGTTTAAGGCCAGCCTGGTCTACAGAGTGAGTTCCAAGACACCCAGGGCTACAGAGAAATCCTGTCTCAAAAAAAAAAGTAATTTTTAGGGTCTATGAGGGCAAAAGACAGACAGACAGAAGGAAGGAAGGAGGGAAGGAGGGAAGGAAGGAGGGAGGGAGGGAGGGATAGAAGGACCTAGAGAAAACACAAATTTACTAAAGCACATGTAGAAAACAGCATACCCGTGAACTTCTGGCTGATGGGTACATTGACTGGGGTGGGTTTCACAAGTGTAGCTTTGCCGATAGGATCCAGATCCTTAAGGTCTGGGACACGGTCGTGATAAATGAAATCATTATCCTTCTTTGCTGCAGTAAGGGCACGGTTGATTCTGTCAGAAAAATCCTTCACACTGACATATTCATCATAGCGAGAGGCCACATTCTTGATCAGTTCTGCTGCATGCTGAAAGTAAGCATTATAGAGAACGTTTGTTTATAGACGAATGCGTTCTCTACCAAGCTTTTTGAAGCTCTCAGGATTCCCAGTGCTATGCTTGGCAGGACAACCTGGAAATTCCATGACAAAGCACCTAAGGCTACAAGGGGGAGAACGAATGTCCCTATAAATGCACCAATGAGCTGCCGAGACAGTAAAAGAAAGCTGGGCCAATCAACATAACCTGACATTAATGAAGGTTGGGTGTTAAATTATTTTCACAGTATACAACTATACAACACAGCTATACAACTATTAACAGTAATTAACAAATACTGAACACCTTTATGGGGCCCTAAGACAAAGGTCTTGAAACTACAGAAGTAAGTAATCAGAGATGCAGCCCCTCCACACCATTCACATGAGCTGGAGTCAGCAAGCAGAGACACACCCATTCCACACCAACAATTCTCATAAAATAACTGTCAGAGATGAAACGAGAATTTGTCTTAACACCTGCCATTATAAGCTACAAAACTTCTTAATTCTACATACGAGACACTAGCCATGTAAGCAATTATCAGTTGCTGGAAACTCAATCCATATCAAAGATTTTTAACATTCCTGGCTGAATATTTAGTCCCATATTGGGACTAAGTTTAAAAAGAAAAAGATAAAAGACTAGAACACAATCAGTGTAATTTACCAAATCTTTGGGCTTATACAGAACTGTATAACTTTGACACATGATGAGATACAGCAAGCCTAAAACACCAAAACCACACTACATAAAATGGTAATACGCTGGGCAGTGGTGGCGCAAGCCTTTAATCCCAGAACTTGGGCGGCAGAGACAGGCAGATTTCTGAGTTCGAGGCCAGCCTGGTCTACAGAGTGAGTTCCAGGACAGCCAGGGCTACACAGAGAAACCCTGTCTCGAAAAAAAACAAAAAAAGCAAACAAAGACAAATGGTTTAATACTAGACTATCTACTTACACAATTCTCTAAAATATTCAAATTTAAATGTAAAAATGTCAAAGCTTTTGGTAAAGTACTGCATTTTCATCATTGGGACAAACATCTCATGAGCCCACAGGTCAGAGGCTTGGTCCTCGGCCCACAGTGCAAGGGAGGCTACGGTAAGCTTTAAGAAATACAGCTTCATAGAAGGTATCCAGACACTAGAGGTACTCCATGAAGGGATGCAGAGACTCAGCTTCTTATTTGCCTTCTCTTGCATCTTGGCCATAAGGTGAAATGGTCTGCACACTGCACCATGAGGTACTGACTCACTGCAGGACCAAAGGCAACACAAGTAATTCATCGTGGATGAAGCCTCCAAACTGGAGGATAAGAAAAATGACTGGCATGATGGTTTGCTTGGGTTTTACTCTCTCTTTCTTTTGCTTTTCTTTTTCCTAGTTTTTCATGACAGTGTGGTGGTCTGAATGTTTGGCCCGGGGAGTGGCACTACTAGAAAGTGTGGCCCTGTTAAAGTAGATGTGGCCTTGTTGGAGGAAGTGTGTCACTGTGGAGGTGGATTGTGAGACCTTCCTAACTTCCTGGAAGCTAGTCTTCTGTCTGCCTTTGGATAAAGATGTAGAACTCTCAGCTCCTCCAGCCCCATGTCTGCCTGGACACTGCCATGTTCCTGCCTTGATGATAATGGTCTGAACCTCTGAACCTGTAAGCCAGCCCCAATTAAATGTTGTCCTTTTAAAAGCTGCCTTGGTCATGGTGTCTGTTCACAGCAGCAAAACTAAGACAACAGGGTTCCTCTGTATAGCCCTGGCCTGGCTGTCCTAAAACTCACTCTGTAGACTAGGCTGGTCTCAAACTCAAGAGATCCACCTGCCTCTGCCTCCTGAGAGCTAGGATTAAAGGTATGAGCCACCACCACCTGGTGGCTTTTTCATTTTTAATTTATTTTTGTGTGTGTATGCATATAGGTGCAAAGGATAACTTTGGGAGTCAGTTCTTCCCTCTACCACATGGACTCTGGACTTAAACTCAGGTCAGTAGGCTCAGCAGGAAGCACTCTATCCACTGAGCCACCACCCTGGCTCAGTGTTCCTTTTCTTTTTGTTATCTTTTTCTTTCTTTTTTTTTTTTTTCCTTTTCTTTTCTTCGAGACAGGGTTTCTCTGTGTAGCCCTGGTTGTCCTGGAACTCACTCTGTAGACCAGGCTAGCCTCGAACTCAGAAATCTGCCTGCCTTTGCTTCCCAAGTGCTGAGACTAAAGGCATGTGCCACCACCGCCCAGCTTCTTTTTGTTATCTTAATAAAACATAAATAGATACACAGTTCTTTAAACATAATAAAAATCTTCACTCCCTAAACTGGTACTATGCTTAATATAAACATGTACTATTCCTAAAAGCAGAAAGTCAAAGTCACCATTATCACCATGAACAGAGACAGAGCAAGCTACTGGACAAGCAGGTAATCACAGGTATTAAAAAAAAAGAACTCAGGTACAGGTGATACATTGAGTTGCTACACTATATGTCTCATAAGTAGTACCTGAGACAAATACATACAGCAAATACAAACACACAAGTCCTAATGTGAAGTAGTAACGAGAAGGAAAGCGACTCTGGTGAAGGCAGCTGTGGCATAAGCTGACACTGTCCAATCCAAACTCAGTGCAACCACAGTCAGCTAATGTCCCTACCAGCAGCTACTCTGCAAAGGATACAGAAAGACATCAGTCCTGCATGTTACCTAGTTAGGGCTTTGCTGTATGCTTCCCTTTGCATCTTTTGATAATATTTAAATGAAGACACCTGACATGGACTTCTAGACATAGACACGAAGATACACACACACACACACACACACACACACACACACACACACACACACACACATCTTTTGGTAATATTTAAATGAAGACACCTAACAT
>JANHMN010000020.1:46937118-46968473 GCA_030674055.1 Rhabdomys pumilio | reverse complement strand
TTCTGCACAAAAACTATTCCACAGGTAGCAAAACACGATGGTGCCAATCTATATAACCTAGTACTTTGGGTATAGAGCCACGAAAATCAAAAATTCAAAGCCATCTTTGGCTACAAAATAAGTTCGAGGCCAACCCAGGCTCCATAAACCTGTTTCTAAACAAGTAAATAAACAAGTAATTCTATAAACAAGTCAACAACGCAGAACAGACTAATGGCTGCTGGTGGCTACAGAAGGAAAGGAGTGAGTCCTGACAGTCATTCTCAGGCGTGACGATATCCTAACAGAGGTAGTGGTAATGGCTTTAATGTTCTGCAACACTGCAGGAAACCCTGCATTATCAAGTAAAGGGATGTTGAGGCATATGACTTCAATCTCCTCATTGGCTGCTCCTTTCTTCCTTCCTCACCCTCCTCAGTTTTTAAAGTAGTCTCAGTCTGTAGACCAGGATGGCCTCCAGCTCAGTTTAAGTCTAATGGCTATGATTATACCTATGAATCACCACATATGGAACTTTCTGTGTTTTGTTTGTTTGTGGACAGAGTTCCAGACTTTTGTACCATGGAACTCACTAGGTAATGTAGTGAGTTCTACCTCATTATCATGGCAATCCCCCTGAATCAGCCTCCAAGGTGTAGGATTACAGGCATGAGTCACTAAATCCAACTAAGCTGCCATTTTAAGAAAAAACTGAGATGTGTTTGTACTTCTGCATTTTTAATTTCTCTGTACTTAGATAATCAGTCTCTACCTCTCATACTGACTAACACAGCTTTACAAGGATTGTTTTTACAGCCTGTTCATCAAGGGCATTGCTTGAATAACTCCTTCTCATTTACATCTAGTCTAAATAGGACTACTTTAAGAAACCATTCTTGATGGCTCGGGGACTAAGAGCACTTGCTGCTCAAACATGAAGAGAGACTCTCTGTACCCCATCAAGCGGTTCCCAGTGCCTATGGCCCCAGCCCCAGGAATCTTGTCCCTTCTTTTCACCTGCAGAGCACTGACACTTGCATACACACTTGAACAAAATCTTAAAAAAAAAAAAAAAAAAAAAAAACATTCTTAGCTAACTTGAATAATGCAGCAATCCCATAGCCATCCCACAGGCAGACCACCAGCCACTGCTGCATGAAGCTTTCTATCTTCTTCCAGGTAATTCTCCCTCTGAAGTGAGCTCAAGTATTCAATGACCTCTCAGCACCCCTACCTACCTGAAACATACTGTGTTCTAATCACTAGCCTGGTATAAAAGCCTAGCACTTGTTTTCACATGTAACACAGTAAAGAAGAAAATGGGGTTACCTCTTGTGGCTTTTAAGAAAAATACTTCTTGAGCTTGAGCCAACATAATAAGACTGAGAGTCCCAACAGTATCTGGAGATATGTCCACAGTAGGCTCTCGACTTAAGGCAGATAACACTGTGTCTTTAATATGTAAAAAGGCACCACTAGCAAACTAGAAAAAGAGAAAAAGAATTTGTTAACACTGAGAATTTCTACTGTCACACACAAACATCTTCTACATGCCAACTGAGAGGATGGTAATTATAGATACATTTCCATACATTCCATACATCCCAATTCATAAATTGAGCCTTTGCAAAATTTTAACAAAGATTCAAAGGAGACTATGGGGAAAGCAAAGTAAGAGAATGTAAAAGGTGTTCAATTTATTAGACACACTTCTTCACAGATATAACAACAAAACACTATTCAAATGGCTCTATCTCTGTCTGTCTCTGTCTGTCTCTCTGTCTGTCTCTCTGTCTCTCTGTCTCTGTCTCTCTCTCTCTCTCTTTCCTTCTCTCTCTCTCTCTCTCTCTCTCTCTCTCTCTCTCTCTCTCTGTGTGTGTGTGTGTGTGTGTGTGTGTAAGCCAAAGGACAATCCCAGGTGTCATCCTCAAGACTACCACCTACTCCTTTTGAGACAGGGCTTCTCACTGGTCTGGAGCTCACCCATTAGGCTAGACTGGGCCAGCAAGTCCCCAGAAACAGGATTACAAGTATACACCACCAAGCCCAGCATTTAGTGTGTGAATCTGGGGGATCAAACTCAGGTCCTTGAGCTTACAAGGTAAATGGTTTAATGACTGAGACATTCCTCCAGCCTCTACACAAATGTTTTCAGTATGGAAATACTCTTGTCTTTATCCCAAAGTCATCTTTCAAATAAGCATACTGGGCTTAGGACACATTCCCAATGGCACTCTAAAGGCCAGCAATGTGCCGACATTCTAACTGGCCTCCAGAACTTCCTACTCAATGTTTCCCTTTATATTTTTCTTCCAAATTTTATTTTGTTAGGGTTACTACTAAAATTATTCTTTATGAAATGAATTAAACTGAGAAAAAGAAAGTATCACTCTAGAATTTTAAAGTGGGTTAGCTTGGTAGGTCACAGAGACAAAACTCAAAGTCACAGTATTAACAAGACTATTATGAGGGCAGCAAGATGGCACAGTATGAAAAAGTGCCTGCACCAAGCCTGACAACCTGGATTCAGGCCATGGGACCCATACAGTGAAAGGAGAAACCAACTCCCCCAAGTTGCCCTCTGACCTCCATACGTATGATCCACACACACACACACACACACACACACACACACACACACACACACGCACTTTTTAAATGAAACTTTAGGAAAAATCACATTGTTTTTTTATCTGAAACAAAAAATAAAAACTGAGTACATAATAAACTGTCACAAAACAGCATGTTCCATTTGCCTATGACTAGTCCTAAGCTAGTTAGCTTTCTTAAAAACATTCCAGGCCTGACCACACGGACCACATTTAAACACGACTTCTCCGCATTCTACAGTTAACTTATTTTCTTGACAAAAGTTCTTAATTTTGTCACATCGCTTAAAGCCTGGATGTACCTCGCCCTAAGAAAACACACACATATCTAACCATTTTTGAATGAAGTCATTCACTTATAAGAGGTTTCCACATGTTCATCTTTGTTGTCCAATCAATATTCATTGAGCCTCTATAATGTGCCAGGCACTGTGCTAGGTGCTGGGTGGGTGTGCACAGGGAGGAAAAGACATGGGCTATAGAACAACTGCTTTATTGCTGAAATGTTTACCAACAAGGATCAGTTTACTTAAGAACACAACTTTCCCGGAGCATGAGTCATGAAGAAGACAGCAGCTATCACCTAAATGCCAATCACTCCTTGAATCCAGTGTGCATCCCTGTGTAGAAACTGCTTTTCTGCATACCTGGTACTGCTTAGCTGCGGTTTTCAATCCTTCATCATTATCCAGGTTCTGCTCTGCTGCAATCTGGCTAGCTAAGGCAGCACAATTGAACAACACACAGCTCTTTTCATATCCTAAGCTTGCAAGAGCTGGAAAAAATTGAGAAGGAAAAGTGTATCATTATTTTTTCTACAGAAAACAATGTTTAAATGAGTAATACCATGGCCTCTATCCCATGGGCTCTCCCAAGACTGCCTTCTCTCCTACTGCAGGCCGGTTGCCCGTATTCCCACATTATGTCTATCATCAAAACCTCAAAGGATAAATTATTCTTTTTCTCCTATTCTTTGTTCCCGTATTTTTACAATTGCCAAGTTCAAAATGTAAGACTTATTTTTGTTATTTCTTAGTTAAATTCAAATAAATCATTTCCATTTTTTCCATGACCTTTCAAATTTTTATCTCCCCCACGCACACACAATGCATGTGTATGTGTGTGCATATACACGCATGCACACACTCACACACTTTAAACAAGCCCCTTCATCCACATAATCCTGAGACAGTAACAGTGTTTCCTGGATGGTCTTTCTGACTTCCCTCTCTCTGGTGAAAACTCTACATAGCCCACATCCTTCAACATAACTATTTGATTTAAAGATGAAAAGAACCAGTGTTGATGACAATAGAGATGAGCCGCAGCCTTTGCGGGAATTGCTGCAGGGGCTACGGAAAAGTGTGTGAGTCCTCAAAACATTAAAAATAGATTACCACACAACTCAGAAATCCCCTTCCTGAGTATATGCCAAAAAGAACTGAACACAGAATCCCATCGAGGAATTTCTACACTTCCGTTCACAGCAGCGTTACTCAGAGAGCAACCTGAGTGAAGCTCAGTCAACCACCAAGAAAGGAACCTACAATGTTCCAACATAAGACAATCCTTACATGAAATAAGCAGTCACAAAAAGACTGAAGGTTCCACTTACAGGAAATACTTAAAAGACCAAGTCTTAGAGACACAAAGTAACAAAGACAGTGGGTAGAAAGATGGAGTCAACAGGTTTTGTAGTTTAATGAATAAAGTACTTCAAGATAAAGTTTTGGAGATTTGTTTTACAATGTGAATGTATCTTGTACCATGAAAAACCATACACTTCAAAATGGTTAAAAGACAATTCCATGCATTGTTTCCTACAACTTCTTAAGAAGACGGACATGTACGTCTACTTATATGAAGTAATTACAATAGTAAGACTCAAAGACAAGAGGATGAACAGGTCTGCCCAAAGCTAACAGGAAGAGAGGGCCAAACACTCAGAAGGCTGCCTACACAGAACACTGCAAGTCCATTCCAGAGAACTAGAGCAGAATGACAGCTGTCTACTCCACACAGTAGGACCATGAAGTAGTCAGCATCTCTCTAAAAGCAGCCAGTTCTCTACTTGTTCCCAACCCTCCTTACTCACTCAGCAGACACACTAACTACTCCAACTGAATTCTAAATAATGGCATGAAACCAAGGTAACACCAAATAGTCAATAGTGGGGGGGGGGGGGTCCTAAAGAAGAATAAATGATAAAGGAAGTGAAGAAGTACACACCTGAATCCCCAGCATTTTGGGGAAACAGAGGCAGGAGGATCAGGGCTTTGGAGTCCTCCTTGGCTACAAAAGGAGCTCAGGTCAGCCTGGACTACATAAGATACTATCTATCTCAAAAACAAAGGCAACTAAAAAGCGAGCCCAGATAAGTGTAGAAAACTTCAGAAGTCAACAATCAGAGCTGAAATCAGTAAAGCTTAAAGGGGAACATGCATCAAACAGTACAGACTTATTGCTGTTGCCATCTCACACACACTTGGTTACCCAGGCTGGTCCAGAACTCTATAGTTCTATATAGCCCAAGCTAAATCTCATCACCCTGCCTTCCTCTCCCAAGTTCTAGGGCTACAGAGTAGTAGCCATGACAAAACCAAGCAGGATTTTTTTAGGTTATTGGGTAAAATAAATTTAAAACTTGATACTATTTGATACTAACATTTTCTTTTTTTTTTTTTAGATTTGTTTATTGATTTTATGTATGAGTGCTCTATCTGTATATATACCTGAATACCAAAAGAGGACATTAAAACCCATTAGAGATGGTTGTGAGCCACCATGTAGTTGCTGGAATTGAACTCAGGACCTCTGGAAAAGCAGCCAGTGCTCTTAACTGCTGAGTCATCTTTCTAGCCCTATACTAACATTTTCTTTTGGGAAAAAAAAAGACGGAGACAGTGTGCCTGGACTCTGACTAACAAAGAACTGAGAGGCAGGTTGGGAAGATCAAAGAAACATTTTTTTAAAACTTCGAAGAGCAGAAGAATTAAGTGTTACAACTAAATGAACCAGCAATAAATGCTGTCGTCGTTCTCATAACTCTCATTACCCCAGGCTGTCATCTGCCATTTTATTTTCATACTATTTCACAACTGAGTGATTTCTGATTACTTTTTGTTCTTTTAATTAGGATTTGCACCTTTCTAACTTCATGAAATCTCCTATAGCATCTAAACTGAAACCAGCTTTTTAAAGCAATAAATATTCTATTCTTTTCTTTTTAATAGAGACAATTTTTTTCCTAGCATCCAACTCTGTTCTTGTTTGCCACAATTTCTTCTACACTAAGTTTATTTTAAGGAAAGAACTTAGTTATAAATAATAACTGTTTTCCAAAATTCAAGCAACTGTTAAAAAACAAGTTACAATTACAAAAGAAAGGAAAATTAAAATCACCCACTACCTCACCTCTTAGAAATAAACTTTTTCTATTTTCATAAATAACTATGGGAATGCTCACACACAGCTTTTCACAAATTGCCACCGCACATGCTCAGGTTGCCTGGATGCAAGCTTCAGGAAGGAGTCAGAAGAGGTTCTTTACAAGCATCCGTAGGGGCCCAAAGCAAAGGGCCCTTAAGATGTATGATGTAGGTCACTGAATTTAGCGTTCTATGGGCACAGTTTAATACGCCACCACATACATGTCAGCATGGAAACGTACTCTTCGAAAAGGACGCAAGAGCAGCGAGTGTGCAGAAAGATACTACTGAAGAACATTCGATTTCTAACTTCTGCTACTGGAAATGACCATCTATCTTCCAGAATGTTCCGGTACAACCTGTTTCAACCCCACATAGCCAACCCCACTCAGCCTGCACAACCACCAGTCAGCTGGAGATAGGTTACTCGAGTGCCCCACCCCATCACTTCCTTCTGAGGCACCAGGCACACTATACTGCATAGTCACCGTTAACATGTCCCCCAATTGTTGTAACATGCAACCAGGCGTCCGAAGCACTGGACAGCATCAGCCTGAGAACACTTCAACATTCACTTTCACAGTGACTGTATTTCCTGAGTCCTCCATGGCCCAAACACTTTTCTCAACTTTACTCTAGTTCTGGTTTTTATATGCTTTTGCCTATAATCTGTCAGGAGGAATGGATTTTACCACTAACAATTAATTGCTGCCAAATCTAGAACTCTCTCTTCTGAGCTTCAAATCTACTATTTCCAGATGTCAGAAAAACACTTACACAGAGGTGGTAACAGAAAAGCCACATTAGACATACCATAAACCAAATATCCAACCGGCCCAATCTCAGAGTCAACCTTCTGTTCCTCCTCCTCCCTCTGACAGCAGCAAAGCCAGTCAATTTCACTTTGCAAAAGTTCTTCCAAGTCCAATCCTTCTGTGACCATCCACGCTACCTAGTCTAACTAGGTGATCTCTGATCTCCCAATGGTCTGTTTCTCTGACCTTAGAGCAGGTTCTCTGCATTCCTCTCAGCTCCCTGAAATCCTAGACACACATCCTTCAGAAATCACTAAACTTTTCCAAACTAATATACTCAACTAGCCAGGAAAGTCTTTCCTTATTGTGTTACTGGGAATTCAGTAACATAATACATATGAAGCCCTGTCCACAGTAGCTGAATGTAAGTAATAATAACTGGCTATTAATGTGAACATGGGAAAGTACAATTCAAGAGCATATTTGTACCTATTTACAATCAATGTTCCATTACCATCACCTTCCAAAATCCAATTCAACTTACAGTTTCAAACCATAATAACTGTTACATTATCACATTTTATACAGAACATATAGAATATAATAAATAGTCCTACTTCCTTACCTATAAAGGTATAAACATATATTTACTTAAGTGCATCTATGTACATATTTTATATATATAAGATATTAATATATACCATATCTTATATAACATATGCCTACTATATAAAATATACACATAAAATACATTTATAAAATATGTATATCATATGTGCATATACAAATAGTTTATACATAGTAACAACATTACTGTTTATTATTTTATTCATTCATTGTAGCTAATACTTAATAAACACTGAAACTTTTTTAAATGAAACATGTAAAGACTTTAAATGTTTTCACTCATTTAACAGTAACTCTGTAAACTAAATACTACTTCCATTTTTCAAATGAGGAAATTAAGGCTGGCTGATCTAAATGTCTTTAGCACCTTCTACACTTGGTTCTTATGTCTGTACAAACCCATTCTTCAAGACCTAACTCACTGCTTGCTTTCTACAAGTAAAATTAACTTCTTGCTCATCCAGGCTCCCATGAGATTTTACAGCCATACCTCAATGGCTTCAATACATTCTGAGAAATGAGCCTTGAAGCACTTCGTTGTTATGTGCACTGTTACATGAAGTAGGACAGGTACAGTATCACCAGACAACAAGCGTACATGACCACCATCATACATGTAGTCCCTCATGGATCAAAACTTGATATGCTGCACTCTGCACGTATGTATACATAGTACATTTCAGTGAGATAACTGTCTTCACAACCAAACTGAAAACAACTGCCTTATGCATCTTTGTAACTAGGACAGTGCCTGGCAAGGCATGGGCTCTGCAAACATTTTGAAATTACATTGGATTAGAAGTTGAAGTCAAAAAAGAAAATGAGATTTTTTTTAAAAAAAACTGCAGTATTCACAATTAGTCATTAGAAAACCAACTTTAAGATATCCAAAAGCAACAAACATGCTCATCAAGTCTATAATTGTTATTAAATATTACATACCCAATTTTACTGATCCTCCAAAAAGGGAACCTTTATCAAAAGCATCCTTCCATGTAAATGTCAAGCAGATCTAGGATGAAGAACAGAAACGTTTATTACCTCTTTGGACTTTGTTAAATCTGAAGAAAACTCCAGTAAGGAGGACAGAGTTCAACCTGTGTAGCTGCCACCTCTAGCCAGTGACCCCTTTCCTTCTTATGAACCCTTTTCCCCATGTAAAATACTAACATTAAGGTATTTCAAAACGTTGTTCTGTGTGGCCTTTATAAACAAAGAGAAGTAAAGGAAATAAAGCACTGTGACGTTTTCTGGTGGACCAAACTGAACGGCTCTGCTACCAAAGTAGGGAAAATGGGCTGGTGAGATGACTCAGCACATAAAGAGCTTGCCACAAAATCATCACAAGATGAACTCAATCCCTGGAACTCACGCAAAGACGAAGGGAACAAAACCAACTCCCAGAGTTGTCCTCTGACTTCCACATGCAGACTAGTACATCCACAACATCATACACACACACTACTAATAAATACAGTCCCTTTTTTGGTTTTGTTTTTTTGTTTTTTTGAGGCAAGGTTTCACTGTGTAGCCCTGGACTAGGCTAGTCTTAAATTCACAGAAATCTGTCTCTGTCTCTTACATGTGTGGGTGAAAGGTGTATAATGCCACATTTGGCCTAAAATATATATTTTTTTATTTTGATTTATTATTTTTAAAAACTTGGAAATAAATAAAAATAGCACATCAAAATTAACCAGACTCAAATACCATACAACTTAATGAACTTACATACAATTAGAAATAGCATTCAAAATGCAAGCTATGAAGCTTCAACATTAAATTTTACACTAATAAAATATTGTTTAAAGACAAGAGAATGGCTTTTGGGGGAGAATGGAATAAGGTACTATTTTATTTCTTGATCTGAGTAGTAGTTATACAATATACTTTGTAAAGAGTCAAGCTACACATGATCACAGATGAATAAAAATTTTACCTAATAGAAAACTAGCCGGGCCTGTTAGCACAAGCCTATAATCCCAGCTATTCAAGAGGCTGAGGCAAGAAGGTCACAAGTTCAAGATCTGCCTGGGTTACATAAGCTGAAGTTGAAGGCCAGCCTCAACAACTTAATAAGGTCCTGCCTCAAAGTAAAAGACAGAAAGACGGCTGAGGATGTAATTTGGTGGTAGAGTGGTTGGGAGCCACAGGTTCAATCGAAAGTATCCAAGGGGTCAGGGGGGGGGGGAGGAGAACTACACCTCTCCCTAATTCTTTCTGTTCCTTTTGTTTTTCTAGACAGTTTCTCTGCGTAGCCTTGGCTGTCCTGGAACTCTGTAGACCAGGCTGGTCTCGAATTCACAGAGATCCTCCTACCTCTGCCTTCCAAATGCTGGGATCAAAGGCATGCAACCACCACATCTGGCTTTCTTCCTAATCTAAAATAAATTTAACCCATAAGAAACTTTGAAATACCTTAGCTTCACTTAAATAATTTATCAAAATCCAAGACAAAAATCTTTAAACTGACATAACAATCTTCCAGCACACAAGTATTGCACACCCATCTCCGTCTCCCTGGAGCTCCCAGCAGCCTTTGACTCTTCTGAGTTCATCTACTCCGGGCTCCTTTCCCGCCAACACGTGCACACGCGCATACCTTTCACCCTGGACTTCCTTAAAGGGAATCTCAACAAATGATAACTTCATCTGCAAAACTATTAGTATAAGAATAGGCCAGGTAGGGGTACGTAAACCTTTGATCCCAGCACGCAGGAGGCAGAAGCAGGTGGATCTCTGTAAGTTCAAGTCCAGCCTGAGCTATAGAGCTAGTTCCAGGACAGCCAGGGATATACAGTAAAACACTGTGTCACAAAAAACAAAAACCAAACAAACAAACAAACAAAAAAGGCTTTCCCAAACTTGATAGCACATAACTTTAATCCCAGCAGAGGCAGACTGATCTCATGAGTTGAAGACTGCCCTGGTTTACATAGTAAATTTGAGGACAGCCAGAGACCCTGTCTCAACTATCCTCAAAAAAAAGTCAAGAGTAAAAACAGACAGATCCCATTGGTATAAAATAGAGATGAACACTCTACATAAGCTTCAAAACTGACTGAGGACATGAAGAAACTTCAGGAGAATCTTCAGAAGGACAATATTCACATCAGACAGAGTCAAAACTTCTAATTTATATAAAACTGCCAGAGAAACCTAACCGTAGTAATCATCTGACTTCAATTAAATGAACCCACAGGTAGAAGGAAGTGGGTGACCTGCAATCACAACTTGATAGCGAAATTAACAGCTTACCTGGTTTTCAGAAAATGGGAACTTGGGTTCAATAGAACAAATCTGATCATAATATCTACAAAAAAGAGAGAAAGACTAATTATTAGCAGAGTAAAATGAAATATATTTATATAAATCCAACTGCTGGAGAAAAGGCTCAGCAGTTAAGAACACTGGCTGGTCTTCCAGAGGACCTGAGTCCATCCAGAACACAATGGGTGGCTCATAACCATCTCTAACTCCAATTCTAGGAGATCTTGTAGACTCTAGACCCTCTTCTGGTCTCTGTGGATACCAGGTACGCATATAGTGCACATACATACAGGCAAAACACCCACACATAAAACTAAAATAATAATTTTTTAAGGGAATAAACCAAAACTATTTGTGGTGGTTTGAATGAGAATGGCTCCCATAGGCTCACAGATTTGAATGTTTGGTCACTAAGCAGTGACACTACTTGACAGGGATTAGGAAATGTAACCTTGATGGAACAAGAGGGGCCCTGTAGTGTCACTGGGGTGGACCTTGGGATTTCAAAAGTACAGGCCAGCCAGTCTCTCTTCCTGCTGCCTGTGGATCTGGATGAAGAACTCTCAGCCACCTCTCCAGCACCATGTCTGCTGCCTTCTGCAATACTCCCCTTCAGACATGCTGATAATGGCCTAACCCTCTAAAACTACAAGTAAGCCATATTAAACATTTTCCTCTATAAGAGCTGCCTGGAGCACAGTGTCTCTTCACAGAAATAGAATAGTGACTAAGACTCTACCTGTCCCCAATTACAGTGGCCCTCAAATCCAACTTAACCATTTGTCTTACAGTTACTAAATGCAATCCTTAAACCGCACACTAAATTATACACAGTAAAGAGCTATACTAAAAATGAAAAAGGACGCTCACCACCTCAGACGAATATTCACCTCATATTATTCAGTACAAGTCAACAAACACCTACTTGAAAACTTTGTATTTCTTAAAATAGTTTATTAAGATGACTATGGTTGGCCTTGTGTGACAGCTCACACCTTCAATCCCAGCACTGGGGAGGCAAAGGCAGGCAGATCTCTGTGAGGCCAGCCTTTCTACACAGCAAGTTCCAGAATACCCATGGTTACATAGCGTGTCTCAATATTTTAGAAAAGGTTCACTATGTCTAAGTTCACATATCTAATCAACTGATTAACAACTGATCTATTAACTTTCAGATAGTTTAGGCATATCCATTACTGACACACACAGCTCCCAAAAAGCTCACAGATTACATGTATTTCAGGTACACTAACTCAAGGTCCTCACTTCTTGTTCTCTGCAGTATATGATCCACACAATAATCGAGATCTCACATAATACAGCAAATCGACCCTTCCCCAAGCCACAGCACTCAGGGTGAGCCTTTAGCCAGTAACTGGAGGGTCAAAGCTACGCTTGCTGGCTGGCTCCTCCCTTCACTTATTCCTGAACACACCCCGCCACCTTCATCCTGACTAGCTTTCCAATGATTACTTCTGGGGAAGGTTTCAAGAAGGCCACAAGAGAGGCAGAGAACAATATGCATAGCAATAAGTTTGGCTGCAAACTAAGTAAACTGAGCCATTACTTAAACACACACAGAAGTTAAGGGGAGCCAGTTACCTCACTGTCAGAGGAAAGAATCTCAAATACTGGAAGGGGCAGGGCTGGAACAAACTGTAATTCTGGACTGGATTGGAAGTATCAATATGAACTCAGTTTTTTAACACTGTAGAGATAAACAAGAACAACTACAAATGTGTTTCTACATTACACACACTGAGAGGGCCTTGAAGCCATGACACCTCACCAGAACAAGAAACACATTTAGTGCCCAGATAATCTCCTGCACTAGCAAGAGAGAAATAAATGAAACTGGGAAAACACAGAATCAAGCCAGAAAGTAATGAAGACATGAAAAACAAAGAGCAAAGCAAAGCAAACCACAAGGAACTAATCTTAAGGAACTCCTCATGGTCACACAGAGAACAATCACACACGAAGTTGAGGAGATGGCTCAGTCAGTAAAGTGCTTGCTCCGCAAAAAGGAGGAAAGTTTGCTCCCCTACTTGTAACCTCAGCTCAGGCACCCTGAAGCTCCATCCAGCCTAGCCTACTCTGCAAGCTTTAGGTCAATGAGAGACCCTGTCTCAAAACGCCTCAAAGTGGAGGTAAGGAAAGATGGCTCAATGGTTACGAGTACTGACAAGCTTCCAATGGACTTGGATTTGATTCACATGGTGGCTCACAGACATGTTCTCCTCTAATTTCAGGGCATCCAATGTCCTCTTCTGGTCTCGAGAGGCACAAGGCATGAATGTGATGTACAGACACACACTCAGACAAAACACCTATATGTATTAAAAAAGACAAATTTTAAAGGAAAATGAACAAATGGATGATGCACCAAAGAATGGCATCCAAGATTGACTTCTGGCCTCCACATGAATGTACACACATGCACACAGACCCATACACACATACAACCACATCCTGATGAACACACATACTGCCGCACTGACAAACCACAATCCACTGAAAAAAAGAACGGTACTGTGAAATAAGCAGGTGACCAGAATAGTTCCATATATTGTATAATAATAATTAATAAATCTTTTCCCATAGCATATACCTGGTTGTGGTAATATTCATCAATGGATACTAAAACTTCCCAAAGCTTTGTGTGTACAACGCCCAGGACACAATCTCTGGCACTACATGAGCTAGAGGCAGTGCTCTGCAGCTGTAACCTCAGTACTGGGGAGGCGGAGGCAGGAGGAATGAGAGTCTGAGGCCAGCTTCAACAGAACAAAGCAGTAATAATAAAAGTTTGATGTAGTATCTCTACAAATGATTAAGGAGCATAACACACTCATTAACTGTAAAGTAAAGGAACCTGGCAAACAGTATCTTAACCAAGACATAAAAATCTAAGTTCTCACACGGTACCATCTTCCTAATACACCCTGAAAGCAGCACAGGTCCTCCTGGGCACAAACACCCAAGCTACAAGGAAATCTGATACAAAACCTTACCAAGGGGGGTCAGAGGGGCCAGATATGGTAGCACACAGCCAACCTGGTCTATACAATAAGTTCTAAAACAGCCAAAGCTACATAGAGAGACCTTGTCTTAAAAAAAAAAAAAGCAAGACTTAATCAAGGGACATTCTGCATAGCAACTAGCCTGAGCTCTTCAAAATGCCAAAGTCATAGGTGGAATGCAGTCCACTAGCCTAGAGTGGCTGAGCCCCTGCATTTGACTCCTAGTAACCATGAAAGGGAAAGAAAGCCAAGGCTCAAATGATAAAAGGAGAACTACTCAGACTGAAGGACATTAAAGAGATATTAGTAACTGAAGCAACACACTGGTGGAAGCCAGCCCCCTGGACCTGTAAACATCACCAATGGAGTATCAGCAAAACTTGAGTTCAACAGATTAAATGAAGTCAGCAAGCTTCCTGATTAGGAAAGACATGGCAGGATCACATAAGAAAGTGCCCTTATCCCTAGGAAAATAAATTTAAATATTAAAACCTTTTAATGGATTACTGTTGTGGTAACGAATGAGATGCCCTCTGTGGTCTCAGGCATTTGAACACTTGGTCCTCAATTGATGGTGCTGACTGGGAGGTTTCAGAGGTGTAACTTTGCTGGAGGAAGTATGTCACTAGGAGAGGCTTTGAGATTTCAAAGCGTCTCACCATCTCTTATGTGCTCTCTCCCTGCTTGTGGTTCAAGATGTGAGCCCTCAGCCTCAGACCCACCTGAGCTCCAGGTGCCTTGTCTGAGGCTTCCCCATAATGGTGATAAACTCATCTCTAGAACAGTGGTCCTCAACCTAATACCGAGACAGTTTAACACAGTTCCTCATGTTGTAGTGACCCCCAACCATAAAATTATTTTTGTTAAAAAAAAAAAAAAATGGGGCTGGAGAGATGGCTCAGGGGTTAAGACTGCTCTTCCAGAGGTCCAGCAACCACATGGTGGCTCACAACCATCTGTGATGGGATCTGATGCCCTCTTCTGGTGTGTCTGAAGACAGCTACAGTGTAGTCATATACATAAAATAAACAAATACATAAAAAAAATTTTTTAGATTATTTCTGCTTTTACTTCATAACTGTAATTTTGCTACTGTCATAAATCATAATGTAAATACTTTTGGATACAGGTTTGCCAAAGGAGTTACAGCCCACAGGTTGAGAACTACTACTCCAGAACTATAGGTTCTAACAAATTCTTCCAAGTTGCCTCTGGCATGGTGCTTTATCAGAGCAATGGAAAAGTAACACCCACCATACTTAAAATTACTTTCAAATTTTTTAATGATGTTGTGCATTACCTGGCCACCAATCAATCAACTCTGGGGCTCAACATCAGGATATTCATTATACATTCAAGTCAATAAATCACATTCTCTCTGGCTCAGGGTCTTCACTCCCTTCACTAGATCCTAAGGAGGCTACAGCAAGGCCTGGAGCAACAGAACCTTTAGATGTACCTGCCACAGTAAGGCCAAGCTGGATACAGACCAAGAACTGGCAAACTTTTTCAGAAAAAGGGTATTCTACACTGCTGATGAAAGGGGAAAGCAAAAACTGTAAGTACTTACATAACAAGAAAGAAATTTCAGGGCCCCGCCCCTGGCCCTGCCCCTACCCCAAGCCTAAAGACACAACAGCTGTTCAACTTCCATCAGCTAGACACATTCTTTAAAAAGTGCCACTTTGCAGGAAAGGAGACAGAGGAAGAAGTGGTCAACCTGTTAAAGGCTGAGCCTCCTGCCGGTGGCACTCTAGAGAGGTGCCTGAATTAGGAAATGCTTATCCATGAGTTAATCCACTGGTGACTTCTAAGGGCTACTAGGAAGTATCGTTTTAGCTGGATGGAGGAAGATCACTGGAAGAGTGCCTTTGAAGGGCACATCTCCTCTCTGGCTGTCCCTACACCCCCAAATTCCCAGCTGCCAGAGGTGAGTAACCTCTGCCATCACACACTCAGGCTGCCTCACTCCAGGCACAAAACAACTGAACCACAACCACAGATTGAAAACCCTTGAATCGTGAATAATAACAAACTTTTCTCCTTTTTTCTCGGTATTTTTGTCACAGCAATAAACAATATCCAAACTCCAGTGTACTCTCCTCTCCTCTGGGAGAACAAAATAATCCACTGTGAACTTCCAGACTTGAGGGGGTTCACTGGGGAGCCAAGGATGGCTGAGCCAAGTAGCCAATGTATGGGTGACAGCACAGTAAGCCTACATAGCTATGGTGTGCACATCAACCAACAGGAAAAGCACGGAAGCAAAGGGCAGAAGAAGCACAGAATATCTTTAGGCCACCAAGACTCACAGAGCTAACCACCCAAGTGCTGTCTTCAGGCCATACAAAAACAGGCAACCATTAGTCCTAATCCTGACCCTGCTAAAAGTAAGCAAAGAAAAAAATAGGACACAAAGCTACTTGCTTCAAAGGTATAAAAGAATGACTGCATAGAATATACTGAAACCTTTGAACCAAGCCTCTTCCTCCACAACCTAAGGTCAACAAGCAAAACCAGAGTTGCATGGGCAGAAGAGGCCATATATATTACACATTTACATGATCACAAAGTATGAGATAGCTGCCTTAGAACATGTTATGGGAGGTGACAGGGAAGAGCAGCCAGTGGAAATCAAAAATGTCTGACCAGCATGAAGCAAACTCCAACAAGATCGGCTATAGCTTTACAAGAGGGAGCCCACAAGCTAACTATACCATAGGCAAAATGTTGCTCCTGGAAAGACAAATACAAGAGCTGTGTACTTCCATAGAGCGAGCAGACAGCAGTAACTAACTACCCTCTAGTTCTGTCTCTGTTTCAGATACCAAAGTTCTCTAGGAAGGCAATCTACCAAATCACAAAAGTATACCACACCCCTCTCTTTATAATTCACAGAGATCTGGCTATCAAGACTCTAGCCTAAGATACTTACCTAACAATATAGAGAAATCTATGCAAGTTTAACACAAGCTTAAAGAAAGCCAATATACTTTCTCAATATGACTGAAAGATATCCCCAAAAAACATCCAACATAGGAAATGATGGAGTAAATAAAGAACAAGAATCCTAAGGATTTTAGTTTAGAAATAAACAGCTCTTTAGGGCTGACCAGAAAGCTAAGCACAGGAAGATGCTTGCCACCAAGCCTGACCACAGAGCCAACTACTATGGATTGTCTTCTGGCCTCCGTATGCATGTCAAGGCATGCAAGCTAAGGCATGCACACACAGAGACAGACAGAGAATAGGAGAGAACATTCTTAGAGATAAGTACATCTGTAATTTTTTTTTAATTAAGCAGACTTAAAAGATCACAGCAGGCAGAACTCAAACGCTGCAAAGCACACAACCGAAGGATACATTCAATGTCTTAGGCATTGTCTAAAGACTCTTAAGGTGAAGGCAACGCTTCCCTTACAGCAATGGTTCTCAACCTTCCTAATGCTTCACCCTTTAATACAGCTTCTGGTGTGGTGACGCCCAACCATAAAATTTGTTGTTACTTCATAACTGTAACTCTGCTACTGTCACAAATGGTAATGTAAATATCTGATATGCAGAATGTCTGATATGCCACCCCAAAGGGGCTGGGACCCATAGGTTGAGAACCACACTGCCTTGGTGGAACAGATGATACGATGTGCATCTTGAAATAGCCGCTGGGCACACAGGCCACGCATACTGTAGACAAGCACTAAATGACTACACCAGAGCTAGCAAGCAAGCTCTTTCGATGTTCCTTACTGTTTTACAAAACTCAGGCACTTTAAAGCAAATCCACTTTAAAACTTTTACAACTGTCAATGTCACTTGATTATTTTGAACATAAGATGACTTATTTCAAGTGAACAATGTAATAAGTCACCGACATTTGGTTCAGGGTCTAAATTCTCTCCCTTCACTTACGTAACTATTATTAGGAAATCTGGATGTGGCCCAATAAAAGTCCCACAGACAGGGACTGTAAAAAGGAGACTTCAGTTGTAACACCCAAAAAGTGAAAACCGGTCAAACGGCTGTAACCAGAGAGATCATTACATGGCAGACGTCCTCCCAGGTAAGGAGCCTCGGTGACAGAAGTCACCGGGAAGGGAGGGCAGGGTTACGAGTCCTCTCACCAGGAAAGAATGCTGACCACACCTACGCCGCTGGCCTGAGTCAGAGTGGAGAGGCCAGGCGCGGGGGAGAGGGAAAGGGAGCGAGGCTGTGAAGGGAGGAAGCAAAGCCGGGAAGGAAGGACGCTGGGAGGGGAGGGAGGATAGGAAGGGGGGCTGGGAGGGAGTCCCGCGGTCCGGGCCCACCTCAGCAACGTCTCCAGCGAGCCCTCGTGCTTGTCCAGCGGGCGGCCGAGCGCCGAGCGCCGCAGCTTGCTGAGCTCCTCGGCGGCGCGGCAGTACTGGGCCTGCTCCTCGCCGCCGCTCGGGTACGTCTGCTGGATGAACTTCACCAGCGGCTTGGCCAGGTCCACCTCCGAGGTCTTCTTCAGCTGCACCCAGATAAACGACGCCATGGTGAGCGCCTGGCCGCCGCGTCGGGCCGAACAGAACGGAGGGACAGCGACGACGGCCTAGGCGCGCTCGGCACCGGCAGCGGACGAGCGGACCGACGGGCCGACGGACTGGGCCGCCAGAGCTTCGAGCTGGCCACTTCCGGGAGCCCCCGCGCAGGCGCAGTCGGAGGGGCGCGCCGCTCGGTCACATGACGGTGCCACCAAAGCGTCGCTCACCTGGTCTCGCCTGTGCGGCGCCTGCGTGGTGTGATCAGGCTGTAGCCTACTGCGATGATTAAAACTTTCAAAAGGATCCTTTTGGTTGTTTTGTTCGATACAGGGTTTCTCCGTGTAGCTCTGGCTGTCCTGGAACTCACTCTGTAGACCAAGCTGACCTCGAACTCTCAAGAGATCCTCCTGCCTCTGCCTCCCCAGTGCTAGGATTAAAGGCATACGCCACTACCACCCGAATCAAAAAGATTTTAAATTCTCTTTAAATGCTGCTTTATTTTTCTTTTTAAATATTTTAATTAATTGTATTTTTCCTTTTTTATTACACAAAATTAATTTTATAGATCAATATATTCCTTTGTTATGCTTTCTCCTATGAAGCCAGACCCTGTAGCCCTGGGGGGTATTGTTGATGCGTTTATAAAAAGATAAAGAGAATATGTCCTGTGGGTGTGTGGAGAGGTATGGGGGAAGGGGATGTCTCAGCAGGCCCATGCTGAGGCATCTCTTCCCCGAGAGACCAGCCACACACCGGTATAGTATAGAATAGAGTTTATTCAGGGCATGGGGAGAGGAGCCAGGAGAGTAGTAGAAGCAGAGAGAGAAAGAGAATAGAGTAGAGGCCGGCCATGATCACGTGAGGAGAGGGGGAAGGGAAGGAGTGAGGGGACAGAGGAATCAAGAGAGCAAGAGAGAGAGGAGGAGGGGGGCAAGCAGCCCCTTTTATAGTGGGCCAGGCCTACCTGGCTGTTGCCAGGTAACTGTGGGGTGGAATTTAGACAGAATGCTAACAATTGTGATGTACCGTTGAAGGTCCACTGTGTGTGCAGCTCCTCAGTTTAAAGTAGGCAAAGTCCCTGCCTTCGCACAGTCAGCCAGGTAAGGACACAGACGGTAGTAAGGTAAGTAAATAGAGATCTCTTAGAAGAGCATAGCATAATCAAGATAATTTAAGAAACATCCTCCCAGAATACGACCTTAAAAGAATACTCGCAGTTTGAGAAGATGCTTTGACATTAAAGGAGGAAACAGGTGGCTAGGACTTAAGTGGAAAGAGGCCCCGCCCCCAGGCTAAAAGCACTTGTGTCCCATATCCAGAACGTAAAGGGGAAGTAGAGACCAGAATGAAAGAAAGTTGAAGAGTGACACCGCAAGTCATTATGGAACTTGTAGTCGACGTATAGAATCTGTTTAGTACAATCAGTGGTACTTAAACAATTTTTATATTTTAAAAAGGCCTCCCTGGGTAACTGGAAAAATAGATTAGCAGTTAAAGATTGTTTGCTGCTCTGCCTGAGAATGAGACTGAGCTGAGTTCCCAACACCCTCTTCTGGCACCCAGCTTAACACCTGTAACTCAAGGTGACCCATCACCCTCTTGTGGCCTCCTCTGGGACCAGCTCTCACATGCACATACATAAAATGTGTTTTGAAGGCCTCTCAGAGGACAAGATAGATAGATAGATAGATAGATAGATAGATAGATAGATAGATAGATAGATAGATAGATAGATATCGTGTGTGTGTGTGTGTGTGTGTGTGTGTGTGTGTGTAATTTTTTTTTTGGTTTTTCAAGACAGGGTTTCTCCGTGTAGCCCTGGCTGTCCTGGAACTCACTCTGTAGACCAGACTGGCCTCGAACTCAGAAATCCGCCTGTCTCTGCCTCCCAAGTGCTGGGATTAAAGGCATGCGCCAACACTGCCCGGCAAGTCTGATATTTTTAATGTTTAAATTGTTTACGTTTATTTGCGGGTATGTAGAGGTCAGAGGACAACTTCTAGGGTCAATTCTTTCTACCATGTGGGCCTCAGGGATGGAACTCAGATGGTCATGATTGGCAGCAAGCACCTTCACCTGCTGACCCATCTCCCCACTCCTGACGGAGCAGATGTAAATGAACAATATCATCTATGAAACATCCCAGGCAAAACTAACTTGAATCTATCGAGCCTTCACATCAAACTCGCAATTTTTTTCATTTTTTATTATTTTTATATGTATGGGTGTTCTGCCTGCATGTATGCCTGTGTACCATGTTTGTTCCTAGTGCCCCCTAAAGTCAGAATAGGCCATCAGATCCCCCTGGAACTGGGGTTTCAGAAATGATGAGCTGCACGTGGGTGCTGGGAATTGAACCTGTGTCCTCAGGAAGAGCAGCTGGTACTCTTAACAACAGAACCATCTCTCCAGCGCCAAAATACACAGTTTATAAGAAATACAACAGGTGCCGGGCGGTGGTGGCGCACGCCTTTAATCCCAGCACTTGGGAGTTCGAGGCCAGCCTGGTTTACAGAGTGAGTTCCAGGACAGCCAAGGCTATACAGAGAAAACCTGTCTTGAAAAACAAAAAAACAAAAAAACAAAAAACAAAAAAAAATACAACAGGTGAAACTAAAAATTCTGTGACATTCTGGAGGATAACTGGTAAATAAGCTTCAACAGTGTATCATCTTGGAAAAAACAAGGTTGTTTAGGGGATTAAAAAAAAAAACCCTCAGGGACATTACAGCCTGACCCAGATCCTCTTCTGAACAGACAAGCTATAAAATGCCTTTCAGGACAGCTGAAGGAAGAACAAAAACGTGGGATACTTGATAAAATGAAACTGTGTTGCCATACAAACCTTGGAGGTCTTGGAGGTCATTAAGAAAATAGCAACACACAAAATGGTATGTGTGTAACACTATCTTGGTTTTTAAAAATTAAATGTGGGTATTTATGGACTATTAAAAAAGGATTGTACCCTGAGGTGGTGCTGATTATAATCTTTGGAAATAGAAACATACGGTTTTTTGTCTTCTTTTTATCTTCTTGTAATATTTTTGCTTTATACGTTGTATTTGTTCATTAACCATAAAGCTTATTTTATGGAAGTTTATTCATTTACATTTACTTTTTAATTCAGGAGGAAATGGTGTGAGCGTGTGCCTGCCTTCCTTTCTGTGTGTGTGGGTCAAAGGACAACCTGTAGGAATCCTTTTCTGCTCCAGCTCAGGTCTTCAGGCTTGGTGGCAAGCCCTTCAGCCACTGATCCATCTTAGTGCACTATAAAAGTACCTTTATTCTAATTTCTACTGACAGTAAATGCCACGGCCACCCTGCCCAATGTGCATCAGAAGGGTGTGTTGAGGCAAAGTGCAAAACACATTCAGAAATCAGGAGATATATATATACATATATATATATATATATATATATATATATATATATATATATATGTGTGTGTGTACACATATATATATATATATATTCACCAAACCTGACATAAGGAAGATGATCAAAACTGACATGTTTTTTTAATTTACTAACACCCAGACAGGAAAATAAGAAAAGGGGAGTGACCAAGGATGGCGTCTGGTTTGGGGACCTGTGGATCTGAGTGTTTGGTTGAGAAAATTTGTTACCAGAAAGTAGGGCAGTGCATACTCACTGAGCAGGGTGGAAGAATAGGCTGTTGCAGGAGGAGTTCCAGCTGTGGTATGCCTCAGCTGGTTATGCCTCATGTAGGGGATCAGATGTCAGGTTGCATGTCAGCCTAACCAACCGAGTACCTCATAATAGGAGTCCCAGTCCGTGTTTTTCTCCAGTGAGAAACAGCGGTATCTGAGAGGAACGATGTGGTTCCTAGTCTTCTTGTACCCAGGAGCCACAGGCATATCGCTGGGAGTTGGGAATGGGGGTCAGAGAATCTGCGGTTTCCTCTCAGGGCGACTACTCACCAGGCAGGAACTGGAAGGCTGAGCCCAGGATGGGGATGGAATCCGCTTTGATTCCAATTGAGTGCCAATTATATGTAAGGGCTGGGAGAGAAAAGGCCGTCTCTGGAGATTTAGGCATGACTTTTTACCACAAAGGCCTCATCACCACCACCCCTCCCCAGAATTCTTGATGAGGAGCTGGTCCTTGCTTGTCCAAACTGATTATTTGATGGCGGATGTGAATGCATACATCTTTTCCTTTTGCTGGAAGGGATACCCAGAAAGGGAAGCTTATTGGCTAAACACTTAAGGGCTACCTAGATACCTCGTTAGCACGACGAACTCCAGGTTTTTATGCTAGGTGACCGATTGTCAGGGCCCTCTCAGTGGGATGTCATGGTTACGTGTTCCAGATCAGGTGGTTTGGCAGGGAGCTGGTTCCATGAGTGCCATTTTCAATTCTGAGATTTCCCGGGGATTTGAGCCAGCTCAGCCTTACCAGTTCTTCTGCCTGGTAACGTGGCCCACTTCCTCCACAGGCTGTGCTAACCCCCACACATTAGGTCATTGTGGTTTTGATATGTAAGAGATTGAGTTCTACAGATTGGTTTTGTATAGAAGTCAGCATTCAGCATGCAAATTACTTACAAATCTGGAGGACTATGAAGGGTCACATAAAATAGGTCAAAAATTATCAAGAAGTAAAGATTCAGTTTAAGGGTTGTTTTTTATTTATTTATTTATTTATTTATTTATTTATTTATTTATTTAAAAATGTGTGTGTGTTTCAAGTGAGGATATGCACAAGCCACAAGAGCATGTGTGGAGGTCAGAAGACAACTTTTCAGAAGTTGGTTCTCTCTTCTCCTTTGCTTTTGAGGCAGGAATTCCCTTGTTGCTGCTGTGCTGGCTGAGTACTCCAGAGCAGCTGGCCCCCATACGGTTAGTTGTCCTGTCTTCCTCTCCCATCCCACTGCAGGAATTGTGGGAGTGTAGATGCACTCCCCTGCATCCAGCAGGTGATCATGCAGCATCATTATTTCCAAGATGGAAAATGCTAGGATATCTTTGGTATTCATTTACAAAACTGATTCACTTGGGTGGGGGAGGGGGGAGATTCTTCATAAGGTCGCTTGAGACAAACTTTAGCAGTTAAGAGAGCTTACTGCTTGTGTGAGAGCCAGAGTTTGGCTTCCAGCATGTCATCCGTTAGGCAGCATGACAAGCGTCTGTAACTGAAGCTCCAGAGAGTCTGACATTCTCTTCTGGCTTCCAAAAGGCACTGCTCTCAGAGGCACAAACAGACGTACACACACACATAAATGTAATATAAAATGATACGGGTTTGAAGAAATGGCTCAATGGTTAAAAGTACACACTGCTCTTGCAGAGGTACCAGATTCGATTCCCAGCACCCGCTTCAGGCAGCTCACAATCAATCACCGGTCTCTCCGGCTCCCTGGGATTGAACACTCTCTTCTGGCCTCCAAGTAACTGCATTCATGTTCACATACATACATACAAACACACATGTTTATAAATGATTAAAAATAAATCCTTCAGCCAAAGAGCAAACAGAAGCTGAACCTGGCCATCCCTTACCCTGGAAATGTGTGATACACAGGCAGCAAGTTACGTGTGTCCTGAACGACTGGAGCAGGGGCTGTCCCTAAAGCCATTGCCTATATGTGGGGTATGTTGTTCTAGTTGGACTGCCTTGTCTGGCCTCAGTGGGAGAGGAAGCACCTAGCCTCACAAAGACTTGAACCTGGGGTGGGGCATGGGGGGGCTACCTGCTCAGAGAAGGGGAGATGGAGATGGGGAAAGATTATGGGACGGGGTGACAGGGAGGGAGGCAGTGAGTGGGATGCAAAGTGAATAAGTAAAATGTAATAAATAAAATAAATTCTTTTTTTAAAAACATTTTTTTGGGCTTTGTGAGTCAGGATTTGAGGAGGCCTGGGGTCTGAGGAACCATAGGCCTGCAGAGAGTGAGCTTCTGACTCCTCTTCCTCTACACACACACACACACACACACACACACACTTTTTAGACAATTTAAAAAGCACAGAAGACCTCAACCCTTCACCAACATTTGCCATATTTTATCCATTACCTTCTCACTATTCTGGTTTTCTTTTCTTAATGAAATGGGCCTTTGTCACCTGTCCTAGTGTTTGCACACAGCAGATTCATTATGCGAACAGAGAAACAACTCACTGAAACATAAGCGACCCAGAAACCATAAGACTTCGGTGATTTTCTTTCCCAGGTACAATTCCTTCCACTGGACTCAAGTAAGGTATATCAGCCACACAGGGTGACAGCCTTTCGTGTTTTCCTGGGCTATAATATGACAGCCCAATTCATTTGTCTTCATAAAAAAAATAATAACAATAATAAAGTATGGGGCTGGAGAGATGGTTTAGCGGTTAAGAGCACTGACTGCTCTTCCAGAGGTCCTGAAGTTCGCTCGGTAGACCAGGCTGGCCCCAAACTCAGAGATCCACCTGCCTCTGTCTTTGGATGCTCCGGCTCGGCTTAAAGAGTGCACCACCAAGCTCTCTTCTAGTCTCTTTGGGGGTGATGCAGAGTGAGATGAGAGGAGGGCACAGAAGTAAGATTACAAAACAAGTTGCAGTTTGCAAAGCATCCTAGCAAGACACATGCTGTGCTGCTGGGGCAGCGCCAAGGCCTGCCACTTTGAAAGATCAGCCAGTGTCAAATATGGATGCCCTGCTAAACCCAAGAGAAAGTCCAACGGGAGTGTCAAGGTCGAGGGTTGAAGTACAACTGGAACCAGATAAAAAAAAAAAAGAGCCACTTAAAACACACCTATGGCAGATTCAGGCATGGATTTCACAAAGGGGCACCACCCAGACCCAAGAGGGGGCTCCTGCACCACCCAGATCATCTCACAGATCTCAAGGAGCATCATAAACATTCTTAGTTTAAAACTAATTTTTAAAAAATCAATCCATTTAATTATGATCCCTTGGGAAAGTGAGGTTGATACAGAGTTTCTCTATGTAGCCCAGGACGGCCTAGGACTTGCTCTGTAATGGCAAATAACCTTGAACCTCTGATCCTCCTGCCTCCACTTCTAGGGGTGCTAGGATCACAGGTCACACCCACCTTGGTGATCATTTTTTTTATTTATTTTTATTTATTCACTTTATATCCCCATCACTGCCCCCTCCCAGTCATCCCCTCAGACAATCCTTCCCCCAATCCCTCCCCTTCTCCTCTGAGAGGGTGGAGGGCCCCCATGGGTATCCCCCCAACCCCCACAAACCTTAACACACCAAGTCTCTGCAGGGCTAGGTGCATCCTCTCCCACTGAAGCCAAACAAGGCAGCCCAGCTAGAAGAAATAACCCACAGACAGGCAACAGCCTTAGGTAGAATCCCTGGTCCAGCTGTTCAGGACCCGCGTGAAAATTGAGCTGCACAACTGCCACATATGTTCCAAGAACCTAGGTCCAACCCGTGTATGCTCTTTGGTTGGTGGTTCAATCTCTGGGAGCCTCAAGGGTCCAGGTGAGTTGACTCTGCTGGTCTTCCTGTGGAGTGCCTAACCCTTCTGCAATCCTTCCTCCTATTCTTCCATAAGAGTCCCCAAGCTCCATCCACTGTTTGGCTGTGGGTGTCTGCATCTGTCTGAGTCAGCTGTTGGGTGGAGCCTCTTGGGACAGGCATGCTAGACTCCTGTCTGCAAGCAGAGCAGAGTGTCATTAATAGTGTCAGAGATGGGTGCTTCCCAACCTGGGGTTCTTGCCTGGTCACAGGAGGTGGTCCCTTCAGGTTCCATATCCCCAATGCTGTAAGGCATGCTAAGGTTACCCCCACTGATTCTTTGGCACCTCCCTTATCCCAGGTCTCTGGCAGATCCTTGAGATGCCCCCCCTCCTACCCCCACCAGTTGCAAATTTCCATTCATTCTCATGACCATCTCACCATCACTTTTGTCCCTCCCACACCTGATCCTGAACCCCCCTCCATTTCCCTCCCCATCCCCTCTCCCACCCAGTTCCCTCCATCCATCTACCTCCTACTATTTTTTTCCCTTTCTAAGTGAGATTCAAGCATCCTCACATATGCGTGCCTTCCTTGTTTAGCTTCTTTGGGTCTGTGGAGTGTAACATGGTACCTGTATTTTATGGCTAATAGCCACTTATAAGTGAGTGCATACCATGCATGTCCTTTTGAGTCTGACTTACCTTGCTCAGAGTAATATTCTCAAGTTTCACCCATTTGCCTGTAAAATTCATAATGTCTTTGTTTTTCATAGCTGAGTAGTATTCCGTTGTGTAGATGTACCACTTTTCTTTATCCATTCTTCAGTTGAGAGACATCAAGGTTGTTTGCAGTTTTTAGCTACTGTGAATAAAGCTGCCATGAACATAGCTGAGCAAGTGTCCTTGAAGGATGGTAGAGTATCTTTTGGGTATCTTCCCAGGAGTGGTATTGCTGGGTTTTGATGTAGAACTATTCCCAGTTTTCTGAGAAACTGACAAATTGATTTCCAAAGTGGTTGTACAAGCTTGCGCTCCCACCAGCAATGGAGGAGTGTCCCCCTTGTTCCACATCCGCATGTGCTATCACTTGAGGTTTTGATCTTAGCCATCTGATAGAATCGCAGAGCTGTTTTGATTTGCATTTCTCTGATGACTAAGGACATTTCTTTAAGTGCTTCACAGCCATTCGAGATTCCTCTGTTGAGAATTCTCTGTTTAGCTCTGTATCCCATTTTTAAAAAATTGGGTTATTTGAGTTGTTGTTGTGTAACTTCTTGAGTTCTTTATAAATTTTGAATATTAACCCTCTGTCAGATGTCGGGTTGGTGAAAATCCTTTCCCAATCTGTAGGCTGCTATTTGTCCTAATGACAGTGTCCTTTGCCTTACAGAAGCTTTTCGGTTCCGTAGGGTCCCATTTATCCACCGTTGCTCTGACAGCCTGAGCCATTGGTGATCACCTTTTACCGGTACTCAAGAGATCTTAGTAACAGCAAAATTTGAGACAAAATTTCTTCTTCCTGTGTGTCTTACGTCCCCTGAACCACAAGGGGGAGCAGAGGCCCAGGAACATGCAGAAAGAGATTAGCGCGTCTAAGATTGTCTTAGACTTCGGCAGTCTTTGGAGCTGTGGCTTTAAAGGAACAGCTGACTGCTCCCTGGCATCCACATTCGCCTCCTTCTCCAACAGAAAGGCCAGCATTGTTTCTAAACACTATGACAAGCAGAACAGAATCTTCCCAGGATGAGAAGGAGGGTAAGCGACCTTGGTAAGGAGTGCTGGGGGGCTGGGGTGGGGGGTGGGGAAGGTTGGGTACACATTTTGCTGAGCCAAGAGAATGACGTGTGCTTGTCTCAATTTGTGAAGGGCAAGTTAAGCCATCCCTGACCCAAATAGCTCATGCCACCGTGGCCTAACCCTGCATGGAAATGTAATTCTTGAGTTGGCCAAGCTTCAGTAACACCTATACCCTGGATGACAAGACAGTCTCTCTTTCCTATCATCCAGGGGTTCCCTGTTACCCAGGCACCTTTGTTTCTTTTCTGTTGTTGTGGTAGAATACCCTGGCAAAAGCAACATAAGGGAGAATGGGTTTATTTTCACTTACAATTCCACGTTACAGTCTATGCTTGTGGGAAAGTCAAGGTAGCAGAATGGAAGCAGCTAGTTTTATTACAAGCGCAGTCAAAAGCAACGAATTAATGCATGCATGCTGGTGCCCGTCTGGATTTCTCCCTTCTCACATAGTTCAGGATCCCCTGTCCAGAGCATGTTGTCTCTCACAACATACTGGTCTTCCCACGAATGAGCCTGATCTAGGCCAGCTTGATCTAGACACTTCATATTCAGGTGATTCTACACACTGCCATATTGACAGTCAAAAGTCACCTGAGCTCAACACTCAGCGACCAACGGGTAGGAGGAAGGCCAGACATCCTCAACTTGTCTGCTGACTTTCAATCTGTGCACACAAAATAAATACATGCAAATGAATAAGGTGGAAAGTAACTGAGGAAGAGACCTGATATCAACCTCTGGCCTGCACATGCATGTCATATGCACATATAAACATGTTATATGCCTATACCTCATACACTGACTGTTCAGTCAGCGGGTTTCTTTGTTTGGTTTTTTACTTTTTCTATTTGACGTGAGACAGGGTCAAGTGTATCACAGGCTGGCCTGAGCCGCACTAGACAGCCAAGTGACCTGGAGTCTCTTCCTTCACCACTTGATCTTTTCATTACAACCATCCTGACTCCTGTCAACGGCATCTCCCACTATGTGTCTGCATATTTCCCTGATGGCTAAATATGTTGAACTTTTTTTTCAATGTGCACGTTGGCCACTTGTGTATCTTCTCTTAAAAAAAGCTTTTAGAATTATGTGTCTATGTGTGTGTAGTCTGTGAGTTTGTGCACATATGGTCAGGTGCTGTATGTTCAGGGACAGTTGACTCCATTTTTCTCTTAGCTAAACAATGTTAGACTTTGACTATACCCTTACCTAGAGGTCACTTTGCTTGTTTTTAATTTGTTCTTCATCAATAATCTTGTAAATTGCGCATTGTAAATTGTTTTCATTGTCCCAAGAATTGATTGACCATAAAATGTTTGTTAACTGTCTGACCACAAACTCATAAAATGTACCTTTCCTACATCATAAAAATAACTGCAAAGTTCTGTTGTTGGTGGGGTTTTTTTTTTTAATCACTTGCTCAGTTGTTACCAAAGGGTCCTCTTGCTTCTGATCTATGCTGCTTCATTTTCCTGCCAAAGGAGAATGTAAGTCTGGCCTGGCCATAAAGATAACATTTTGAAAAAAAAAAAAAAAAGATAAAACGTTGCCTTGCAACATCTTGGTGTTGGCTCGTGGTTTTCGACATCATAACATATGGAAGTTAGACAAGGGTCTCAGATCCCCAGGATCCAGAATTACAGGCAATTGTAAGCCTCAAGTTAGGTGCTAAGAACTGAACTCAGATCCTTGGGAAGGTCAGCGAGTCCTCTGACCACTGTGCCATCTCTAGCCCTGGGGAAGTGCTTACTCAGTCCCTTGTCTTTCCTTAGATTATTTGTCCTAACTATTTCTATGAACCTTTCATATAGTATAGATGCAAGTTCCTACAGAGAGATAAGATTTGTAAATATTTTCTTCCATTCCATAGTTTATATTTCCCTTTCACTTTGTCTTGAGGTAGGGTCTTGATATGTAGTCCAGTCCTAGAACTTGATAGCTTACAGTGGTAAAATGACATGGCCTTCCTCGTCTTGAAAATTTCACTAGCCAAGATGGTGTCATTTTGATGAGGTGACTAGACAAACTGACAATAAAGCCTCGTGGTTACTGTTTTGCTTGTAGTGAACTCAGATCCAAGACCCTCTGTGATGATTTTATCCAGTAAAAAAAAAAAAAAAACCATTTTCCTGAGGACCACATAGTCTAAGGCAGTAGTAGACTAACCACACCAAGTAGCCATCCGTTCTCCATCCCTCATCTCTGATTCAAGAGACCCATGGCATATATAAAAAAAAAAAAGGAAAATACTAGGCCCAGAGACAATAGGCAGGGAATTAAACTTAGCATCATTTAGATCCCACCACATGGCCATCAGTCAGCCAAAAAAGCCTAAGAGAAAAAGAGGCCTTCTTTTAAAATTGTATGTGTGTGCACATGTGCACATGTGCATGCTATGGCATGCATGTGGAGGTTAGAGGACAACTTCATGTTTTCTCAGCTCAGTCTTTGACTCCTGAGTCAGAGAGTGATACCTTCATACCACTGATGCACTGCTGGAGGAAGCCTATGAAAACTACCGAAACTCTCCTAACATACTGTTCAAAATGTATAGTGTCTAGTTATTAACATGTCATTCATTATCCAAGAACTGAGAAAACCTCACTCTAATGAGAAGAGGCAGGAACAGGTAGAAATATCAGATTTGGGGACTATATGAGTTAGGCTTTCATTGTTGATTGCTGTGACGACACACCATGACCATGGCAACTCTTTTTTTATATGATTTATTATCTTATGTATGTGGGTACACTGTCACTGTCTTCAGACACACCAGAAAATGGCATCAGATCTCATTACAAATGGTTGTGAGCCACCATATGGTGGCTGGAAATTGAACTCAAGACCTCTGAAAGAGCAGACTGTGCTCTTAACCACTGAGCCATCTCTCTAGCCCGACCATGGTAACTCTTATAAAGGAAATTATTTAACTGGGATTGGCTTATGGTTTCAGAGGTTCAGTCCATTTTCATCACAGCAGGAAGCACAGCAGCATGGTGCTAGAGAAGCAGTTAAGAGTTCTACATCTTGATCCTCAGGCAGCAAGGAGAGATCATGCTACACTGGGCATAGCTCAAGCATAGGAGACTTCAAAGCCCACCCCCACAATGACACACTTCCTACAACTAGACCACACCTACTCCAACAAGGCCACACCTCCTAATAGTGCCACTCTCTATGGCCAAGCATTCAAACACATGAATCTTTGGGGGCCATTCGTATCAAACCACCACAGGAAATGTCTGAAAAGGATTGGAAACAAGACATCAGAAAGTGACTTGGGAGAGATTGTGGACATGCTTGAAGCAAGGAGGAAACAGTTTTAGTTAACACCAAGCATGGTTGTCTTAGTCACTGTTTTATTGCTTTGAAGAGACATCATAACCAAGGCAACTATTATAAGAGAAAGCATGTAACTGGGGGCTTGCTTACAGTTTCAGAGGATTAATCCACAATCATCATGGGAGAGAATATCACAACATGCAGGCAGACACTGGAGTAATAGCTGAGAACTACATCTTGATTCATAGGTAGAAAGAGACTGGGCCCAAGTCATTGGGCATGTGTTTTTTGAAACTTCAAAGTCCACCCCCAGTGACATACATCCTCCAAGACCTCACCTCTTATCCCTTCTACTCCTTTCAAACAGTGACATTCCCTGGTGACTAAGCATTCAAATATATGAGCCCATGGAGGCCATTCTTAAACATAGCAGTGGTACACATCTGTAATCTTGGCACTCAGTAGACTGAGGCAGGAGGATTCTTGAGAGTTCAAGTCCAGCCTGGGGTACATAGGTTATGTCTCAAATAACAATGAAGTTTCAGAAGAAAAAAAAAAAAGAAAGAAAGGTAAAGAAAAGAAAGAAAGAGAGAAAGAGAAAGGAAGGAAGGAAGGAAGGAAGGAAGGAAGGAAGGAAGGAAGGAAG